>UCOM01002230.1:0-28776 GCA_900474385.1 Ormyrus pomaceus | reverse complement strand
GCGTCCGATTACCAAGCTGAAGGTCCCGGGATCAAGTCCAACCGTCGTCAAAAAAAAAATTGTTTATTTCTAAATTAAATTTAAAATTGTCTTCACATTAAATATATAATCAGATTTCAACAAAATAGCTCTGAAAATACGAGTAGCGTAAATAAAATTTTAAATTTTAACTCATTCCTAAAAATTACTATGTCACAAAGTAAAAATTGATATAATTGAAGTATATCCCTCGGTTAATACAAAACATAGTAATTTTTCTTACATTTGTATTAAATTTTATTAGAACATTTCTCTCAGTGTAGTAGTACAAAATAGTAGTAGTATAAAATACAGCAGAGCTGTAATTTCCTTATGCAATTCGCACGTGCGAATCGCCTAGAGCAGCTTTCTCGAACTACTGGTGCATCTTCAAAAGTTTTCTTTTCTCTCCTCCTTTGTGTCCGTATACTTACGTGGTTTAGAAGAATATTACAGTAACCTAGAAAACTGTAGTACCTTATCTCGCATTTTGAATTTCCTAGCTCTACATGATTTTTTTAGACCTGGAAGATTGAAATTCCAAATTTATAAAAGGCAGAAAAATCATAAATGTAATTTCACATAAACTTTGTTTTTATTTATTAAAACAAAGATTTTTGAGTAAAAAACTTTGATTATAATCTTTCGAATGCATCATCAAAGTTAATATTTTAATGAAGTTCGCATCTGAGAGCGTTTAGCTATTTACGCTACAGCAGGTTGCTCTTACTCAAGAATTCACCATGACGAACAGGGAAATATGCAAGCTAAAACAAGATTAATCCAAATGCATATCAACTCCCAAAGCAAGTAGCAAAACTTGGCTAAGTATCTAAGTAGCAACTTGCCTACTCGTACATCTCTCGCCGATCTCGCGATCTCGCGCGCAAGATGTGTAAGCGGGCAGCGACAAAGAGCGCACCGTGAAAGTGAATTCCTGCCTTTCAGCCTCCGCGGTGTTTGGCTACTCCTCGGTGCCTGGCAATAAACAATGTCGCGCATGTCCAGGCTCCGGCCGGTGTAGCCGCCCATCCTAGAGAGGAAGTTTCCAGGTAAAGGAGGTCGTGGATGACGCACTCTAGGCGGTGGCCAAGCTCCCGAGCGAGAAAATACAAATATGTGCCCGTTGCGCACGAGCGAACCGCAAAGGCTCACGCGTTTGATCGGTGTACCTATCAGTGCTCCCTTCTTACCTGATCAAACATATATAAACAGACGCCGAGTAAACGCGCGTAAGCGTGCGCGTGCAAGCTTCGACCGTCCAAATTCATCTGAGAGAGCAAACATTTATGCGCACGAATATATATCTAGTAGACTAAGTTCAGATCACATTTTAAACTTTTAATTACTGCCGTATAAGTTAGCGTAATTTTCTCGCTAAAATTTTTACCACGCGTGCCGTTACTTATTTCAGTTTCCTCAATGTTCAAAGTTCAAGGATAGAAATGCATGTTCTAATTCCGGCCGAATTTAAGTAACAAAAGTCATTAGCTCTGCAATTAATACCGCTCGCAGAGAGACCTTTGATTACGCTCTATCGTTCTCGTTAACGTTTTCCTTGCGCGCAACGATTCGTCGCGTTCAAGTCGATGTTGAAAGAACTCTATCGTGTCCCTGTGGCTCCCGAAATTTCTCTCACTATTCGCGATCGCGCGCTTTTGTTCGACGACGCTGTTCTTGGCTCTAAGGATTGGCGTTTTGAAGAGATGAAATCTGCGCTACGCTTACGGACGGAGATGTACTTGGTCTTTCGTGCGCATACTCAGTTTACGCAAATGCTTGATGTCCGCCTGTTGTTGTTGGTGCCGTCTTCCCCGATTCCCTTTCTTCAGATCAGCGATTCATCAAGTATGGTCCATCATGCAGATTGGAAGAAATCGAATCTCGCGATTGCAGAGAGCCAAGAGATTGATAGATTCATTAATCTCTCGTGCCGTGGTTTTCCATGCGTAGGTAGGTGCCACTAACACAAGGAGCAACGAAGGCAGCTGTCTATTGACATTTTCGTCGCAAACATCCGCGGCGTACAATAATCGAAATTTTACTTTACACTTCAATTTTAAAACCAGTCAACGAATTTACGTGTAGAATAGCTCGCATTTATAATAATCGAAAAGACTCTACTATTGAATATTCAAACAATCTTGGGAATGTTTAACGAATGCTAATAATAATACTAATTCGATCTAGTTTTTGAAAGCAAGCTTGAGAAAGCTTAGACCAGGCCGACACCCAGTGACAAAGGCTCCTTTAATTAACTTACCCATCCAGGGAGGGTCGAAAAACTCGAGCGTCCTACAAAGTTTTTTATTGCCGTTCCTCGGAGTGCGCGGCCGAAATGCGCGTCGCGGTTCTGCTAGACGGATTTACAATTAGCGGGGGTGTGCGCGGATGGGGAGCAGCTGTCGCGCTCTCCCCCCGAGCCCGTCCTCCCTCTTTATCCCTCCTCCGGCGAGAGGAGGTTATTGTTATTACGTCGGGCGATTTGCATTCGACGCTTCGCTTTGAAATTTCGTGGCTTTAATTACGCGCGGAGTTGCGCGCCTACTTCCTCTCTCCCTTCCTCCCTCCGCTCGCGTCGCCTAAATTGGGGATGAATCTTATTACCCGTGTGAGTGCACGCACATAAGAAAGTCGCTCCTGCGCCTGCGCCTAGCGTGTGTCGCGTTAATGGCGCCTATTAATCGCTAGATTATCGTCTTACCTTTGGCTCCTCCATTAGACGTAATAAAAGAGAAGACGCCGAAAGTACTTACGGTTTTAAGCTTTCGAGATTAAGCCCTGGCAAATTGGAATTGCACACGCTCGGCTGGCTTTGTTTCTCGCTGCTAGAGAGCGCCCGCCGGGTTATTATGATTTCAAAGCATAAGGCCTCGATTATTAGATGAGGGAACGTTAATTTTTACACGACTTGCGCGGGGCTAAATTTTCACGGCGCCGGGGGAAAGGCAATTAATGGAGAACGCCAAGCTCGAACCAATAAGGAATCGAATTACGCCGACGGAACTCGGCGACCTTATTAACGCCCACCTGTAATGTAATAATAATTATCGTTTTAGCTATTTTATAGCTTCCGACTTCTGTTTTGTATAAGGGAAGCCTTAAAATTGGAACAACACTTTCTAGCCGGCGCTGATTATGAAACTTTGAATTTAATTAAAACTTGTACACTCTAAATAATGACCGCAATATTTCGGAACGTATCAAAGATTTTAATAAACATTTATTTAACACTTGGCTCATTAATTTATTAACAGCTTGAAATTTTATCTGAAAATTGTATTGCTAAATTTTGACGGGCGTTGTTGCGTAAACTGCGTCAAGTATTTACGAGACATTCTGATATTTCGAATGATTAAAATTTACGCTGACCGCAGCTGAAATTATGATTTATAATAATAAATTTCAACAGCGACTGCTGCACACTGGTATAGAAATCTTGGTCGGAAAGCAGCGCGGCATTTTATTGTCCCACCTCATTCCTGTTAATCATTAAGTTGAGTTACGTAAATTGTTCTGAATACTTGCCTAGGTCGGGTAGTCAAAGCTTACTTCCGATTGCGTTTCAAAACTTTACCTCGACAAAGCAAGATACTGTAATTGTACACTAGAATCTGATGGTTTGAAACTGCAAAACGTAATAAAGTAATAAACTAATATTTCTCAGAAAACCAACAACGTGGTATGTCCTATGCTTATTATATTACACAAGGAAAATATTCTTTTAGCTGTTGTCATTTTTCTTTAGTGGCGTCAAACAATCAAACCTATTTGCCTCTCTCTCTCTCTCTTTCTCTCTCTCTGCCGAGACCAACTAAATTTTTCGACATTTTTCAGCGCGATCGCTCGGAAGTTTAGAATGCACCGAAAAGGACTGGTCCCACGTGTACGCGGATTTACAAACTCGAAGTTAGTCGGGCAGGGTGTTTGCACGCTAGTTCGTTAAACCAATAGCATGCCCCCGCCGATAATAGTGGAGCCTCTGCCTCAGATTAACGGTGCACTTGTCTGACAAAAGGAGAATTTGGGTTAACGATTTGGGTATTCGAAGCGCGAGAAATAAGGTGAAATTACGCTGAAAGTTCGATGATTGAGCCCATACAGGCGAGCTTATAAGCTCGTTAAAGGTTTTAATAATTTTATATGCTGCGCTCTTGAAAGACATTCAGCTGAAGATTTGAGTTTTTTCGGCTTTAATTCTCTTCAGCTTCGATACTTGATTCCTCTCGTTTCTTTGCTGGCTGCTTGTACAGTAAGTCTTATCGCGGAGCATTAAAAAAGAATCGCGACGATCCATCTTCAAGGACCGAAAACTTAATCTCATTTAATAATCCATTTCGCGCTTGGACTGCGTTTTACCTTGTCCATTTTCATTAGACAGATTAAAAGTTCGGTGGGCCTCCGTCGGATTATTATCAGACGAGCTGAATGAGAATTCAGCAGGAGCAGCGGCGGCGGCGGCGGCGGCGGCGACGCGTCTTATTAAAGAAAACGCGCTCCCTCGTTCTCCTGACAAGCGCGCGGCACTGACACGGATTCCACGGAACTCGCTCGAGATCTTAGATAACACTCTGGTCTGCGCGATAATAAATTAGATTCTGCGAGTAGCCGGCCAGATTTCCCAAGCGCGAGCGAGCGATATTGTCACCGGCCGCTCGAATTCCCGGAATGGACGTAATCGCGTCCTGCTTTTTTTCTCCTGCAGGAACAACAGCTCGCGCTTCATAATGATGCGAGAATTCTCACTTTAGCAAAAAGCCACTGGATAGAGAGGCGTCGCGCCGGCTTCTGGAAACAAGCCCGCGCTCTTAATTAAGTCTCTTCTACAACTAAGCGCTGGGCAAACCTTACGCAATATTCTCCTTTTTATTATTTCTCATTGATGCGGACTTTTCTCTCCGCTTGGTCAGTTTTTCCTCGTTGCTCTCGTAGGCTCCTCCTTTATTTCAAACTAAGATGCCGAAAATAAGCTATTTTCTTGCATGTAATTATTTTAGAACGTAAAAGGAATGTATCGATCAGCATTTCCCAACATCCGCCTCGCAACGAGAGGTTTTAAAAAGTACTTGACTTTTTTTAAGCCCGCAGCTCCTGAATGGAGAAATTTATTTACGCAAGAAAGCCTGTAAAGAAGACTTGGCTATTTAATTAAAAGCACCTGAATGTGGGGCAGCGGTAAAAAAAAAGCATTGCCCGACATCGACATAATGGTTCTTTAGCGTCTCCCGCATATTTCCTGAAAAAAATCTTATTTTTAGATTCTCGCAACATTGTTCCATCTTGTCCATTAATTCTCGAACGAAATTCTCTATGAAAAAAAGTATCAAGCCGATCTTATGGGGTTCGCAGCCGCTGCTCGCTCGCAAAAAAAAGGAGCGAAAAAATGAAAGCTTCATTAAAGTAACACGACCTTCCCCTATTAAGACAAAGCAACGTTAATAATGCCGGCGGAACGTGTAGGTGCTGCGCGCGTAACGCGCTCGCGCGGAAGCAGCTGCGTCGAGCGTATATTCGCTCGTTTTCCTCTTCTCGCCTCTCTTCGACCCTTTGTCCTCGCTCTCGATCTATTTTCCCTCTGCAGTTCGAAAAATCCAATTGTATTTCCCGCGCTGCCTGTACCAGCTAAGCGAACCGTTTTATTTGCCTTCTCGCGCGTCCGGGACCGCTAAATTTAAGTAAATCAAACGTTTTTTTAATCGCAATCGTGGCAACAATTTCATTCGTATTGATAATAAAAAAAAGAAGCACTTTTTTCAAGGTAATATATTCATAAGTGAAAATAAAATAGCCACCTATAATTACCCTTAAAGTTATAAGTTAAAGCAGCAGCTGCGGAATAAATTTTTTCGACGGGATTCTCGGGGCAAGAACTCGAGGAAGCACAAAGTTGGCCTCCCTCTTCTAACCGCGCACAATCAGTAGGAAATTCCCCGCCTGTCTCGACGGCGGATATAATCCGCGGGTAATTGCAATGATAATGTTGGCGCGGGGCTGAGCGCACCCCTTAGGCTTTCGCCCCTCCTCCTCGGCTGATCCCTCCCTTAATTTTTTCAAGAGAAGCGCCTGTGCGTGGCTGGGCGTCGACGCAGGACCCGGCATTGTTTCGATGCCTGTAAAAAGGCAATTTGCGAGAAGGCGAGTATAAGTCAGAAGGTCGCGTCAGCGGCGGTAGATGCTCGGGTCGATAGGAACGGACTTTAAAGAAAGAGCGCAACGGTATTATATACCTTCCAAGCAGCTCGCTTTCCGCGGATAAGTTTCTTACAGTTGGCGAGCAAAAGCAGAGAGCAGAGACGTCGCTCGGGTGTACATGTGTAAACGCGCGCGGGCATTTCTGCGGTTATCCCTGCCGGCTTGCTTGCTTGCTTGCATCCCCTTTTGCCAACTTCTAACTGTCGGCTTCTGTGTGCTGCTTCTGCTGCTGCTCACGCGGAGATGCTGCGGCTGAAGGCCGGCGATCCTTTGCCGCAAATGCGTTTCTTGTGTTGCCTGCACGCTGCGTAAGGAAAAAGAGAGAACAGAACTTCAAGAGACAAAGAGAGAGAGAGAGAGAGAGAGAGAGAGAGAGAGAGAGAGATGCAATTTACTTGCGCGAGTGGGTTTCTTTTTTTACGATGCAAGAGGCGCTCGTTCCATTATGCGAGCGCACCTGATTCCCTCGTCGCTATAATTAATACTTTAATTGGTAGGAGGGCCGACGGATTGGCTCTGCAGCGCTGAAGGAAGCTCGTAGGGGGACTGAGTACCACCACGCGTTTCTTTTGTGCGGCCAGAATGCAAATCGGGTATAATTCGATTAGAAAAATATTGAGGGTCGAACCCGTGATTGAGTGAGCTCTTGTTACTGTACCGGAATGCTTCAACTATTCGCATGCTAATTCGCATTGTCACGTTGACATGAAAAAACAAAAAAAAACATTTAGTTTTCAAAACTTTTATTTTTTATTCATTTAAACTTGTTCAAGGATAAAAAAAAAATGCGGAATAGTTCTCGCTGACGTGGATTAATTGCATTGCAATAATTTGTTTTCTCATGCCGCGGTAAGAACTCGTAAGGAAGAGCAAAGAAGTTGTAAATTTGTTAGTCTGCCAATTATTTACGATTTCAATTTCATTGTATATAATCATAAGAATTATTATTACAAACAGTGTGCATATATCCCTGTTATAATCGACAATAAATCCAGGGTTAAAAAAGATGAGCTCTGGCAGCGTCGGCAGCACCTTTAACATTTACAAAAACATCGCATAAATAAGGCAAGGCGAAGCTCGACTCGAGGATGCTCAATAAGTCTTGTATTCGCTCCCTCCGCCTCTCTCCTTAGCTTTCGGCTTGCATCTCTTTCTCAATTGGTTGTCTCCTCGCGAGCATCCCCATTCCTCGCGCACTTGCCTTTCTCCGCAATTACGTCGATCTGCGCCGAGCGAAAAAGCTTCGTGTGCGCGTGTAAAACGAGACGGAGACAGGGGAGGGCTAGAGGAAGATACGAGCTCGTACCGAGTATAATTACATGCGCGTTTTTATAACGAGCCACGTGATTTCTTACGTATTCCGGAAAACGTCCAACGCGCCTCTTTCAACGCCGATAGAAAACCGAGCGTGGAGTTCGGCCAAGTTTAATTTTATTTCGACTCTAATTTAACAATACGACGATGCCTTCGTGATTCGGGTGCATGCAAGCGGAAAGATGTCTTATTCTACAAGGTAAAGCAAATTTTTGCTTTGTCGCTGAGAAACATTTAAATATTTACCTTCTCATTCCTATATCTTCTATTCACAGTTACCTCCTTTTTCGTTTCGCTGTTTAACGAAAATACTGTTTGACGAAAGGAGCTTTTCACGAAACTCGAGCATTTGTAGAAATTCATTAGTCAGATGAAGCGGAACTTTCTTTCCCGTCTGAGTGTTTTTCGCCGAGCCGGCGCAAAAGGAGAAAAAGCACAGGCGCGGATTTGCGGAATTCGAGGGAAAAATAGTTATTGAGAAATTATGCAAATGGGTAATCAATCAAAAAGTTCCCGCTCGGTAAAGCGAGCGGCCAGTTTAGGCGAGTCAGCTAATGTCTTACTTTTCGAAAGTGATTCTCTTATCGTGGCCGCGCTCTTGTATTATTCATGTCTGGAAATTATTCAAATACAGTTTTTCATCCGATACGGATCGAAAGAAAAATGAAGACAGAGCTCTTGCACCGCTTCTTTACACTTTTTCAGCACGTCAGACTCGCGTATCTTTCTAGCACTGCGCTCATTATACGTCTTTAATTGGACCTTGTCAGTTACTATTAGCTCGGAAAAACAGATGCCGCAGCCTGCATACTCGACTCGAATAAATTCCGCGGATATTGAACTGCAGAGAAAAAAGTGCGTGCATATATCTGCGCGGATTACTGACTCTGCTCCTGCCTCTCTTATTATGGGCTCTGTGTAGTTGGCCGCCCCTTTACGTTATTACGGGATTAGATTCGATACGCCTCGAAGGATTGGGTCCTTTGTGTCTAGGACAAATCGCTCCAGCGTTCTATTTTCCGGGATAAATGCGATTGCTTTTAAACAAAGGCTCATTTCGGATTCCGTACGAACGATTCGCCAAAGCGAAAGTGCAGGCCACGTACGCTCCGGCAAAAAATCCTCCGAATCCAAGTAAATCTTCAGGAAAACCCTCTGCTGCTTGTCGGGAGCGTTATAGCGTCGCTTTTCGACTTGGAACAAAGGCCGAGTGCCCATGCCGGGATTCACAATTTTAACGTTCTCTAATTATTTCCTATACAAATAATCTAGTTTGTAGAATCTCGGTAATTTCAATAAAATCGGCCTTTGGCAGGCGGTAATATACTTTTAAATGCACGTACGCGTAAGCATCAGCTTCTTCGCACGAGCTTTATAGACTTTTCTCGAAGTGATTCTCTCGCGGCAGATAATTAAAGTAATGTTTTTATCATCCTTAACGCGGGCAGGAATCTTTCTCGGCTGGTTTGTAAAAAAGCTGGAAACTCTATACGGATAATTTGCGAGCGAAAAATGCCTCGCTCGCGCATCAGTAGAGCGCGTTCTCCTTCTGCCGATAAATCGGCGGGCTCTCAAGGCTGCGCATTCTTTCATCGCCGGCTCGTCTCCTTTCTGGCCAGGGGCGCCTCCTCGTTCTTCCGTAAATTATCGTGGCCGCGCGGACGAGGAGAAGCCGCGGCTCCCAAAAGGAAGAGCGCGAGAAGATGAGATAAAAAAGGAGGGAGGGAGGGGGAGAGAGAGAAGGCAAACGAAGCCGTAACCGCGCTGCGTTTCGCGCGCGAGCCTTTCTCGCGGTTCGTTGAACCTCCCGAAAGAAGGGGGGAGAACCATAGTGGCACTTTGCTCGTTTCGGTATTTGACTGTTCCCTAACGCAGCTTTCTCTCCACTTTGGCCCGGGCACTCTTTTCTACTCTGTCTTTCTCTCCTTTAAAGCTATCCGCCGCACGCGAACCCTCTCTTCCCTCTCTCTTTCTCTCTCTCTCTCTCTCTCTCTCTCTCCGTCTCGTTTTCGCGCTCGGAGCTTCGACTCCCGTCGCGAACGACAGTACGCCATAAGCAACCAATTTAAATGTAAATTGAAAAGCAGCCCGGCATACAAATTGTTCGACTCAGCGTCAAAATATACTGCGTGCCAAGATCAAACACACGGCGGGGCGAGGGGAGGGAACGAGATATGGAGTGTGACGGGGGTGCCTAGCGGTCAATGAGAGCAGAGGAGCAACGACGGGCTTCAAAGGAGTAGCGTACGAGCTTCTGAGCGAGCTTCCCTCGCGAGATTTACAAGCGAGCGCATTCTCTTCCTGCCGCTTTCGACGGCTTTTTACACTTCCTCCCGTTCCGGATAGTTCAGCGGGAATCGACGGTTATTAAGCTTCGCTCCTTCGGCGAACCCGAGTCAGTGGCTAAACGAATATCTTCCTTTGCGCGCGGAAAGACCGAGCATCTAGCCAAGAAATTACGGGCCGCGTTGTTTACGTTCGACCGAATCCCAGCCGAGGAAGGAAATTGCGTTTTGATTTATCCCTCTCTCTTTCCCCGTCCGACGACGACGACGCGCTGCACAATTTCTGCCGCTCTTTTTCATGCGCCGAAATAAAGAATTCAGATTAGTCTTTTTTAACTTCATTTACTGCTAATCTTACACGTCACCGCGAGTGCGCAGAAAGCCAACAACTCTGCGACTTTTCGTGAAAACGCTTGGGCATTTTCAAAATCCCTTTGACTATTGAAACATGACTAAAAAGCTGAAATATACCTTTTTTAAAAAAAACCATTACATGTTCAGAAATTTAGCTTTTTACAAACGTGGCAATTATTGCCATTTTTTAAGTAAAATAGAATGTTTTTAGAAAGGCATTAGGTTCATTCGATTATGTTATATCTATAAAGGAGACTGTTTGGTGTTTAATAGTGCCATTTCATTACTACCTGCATAAATGCGAGCAATATACGTCTTCATATCTACAATAGAGGAGGATATATGGCTCGCAAGTAGCAATAATTTCCAATATGATGTGAGCGCAGTTGCACCGCAGCTTCCAACTTTACCTTCAAATTAGCCCATAAATTAAAGAATGTATTATCAAAGTAGCAAGATGATGATGCATGTTAAGTCATAAATGAATCAAAAGCAACGAATCGCATTTCATTTAAAAAAAGCAGCAAGTTTCATAATCAGAGCGGCGTTTCGTTTCCCGGGAGCTCGAGGAAAAAGCGCGTTGATTAAACTACCGCGACAATTTCCAAGGGCCATCAGTTGACGCCGCGTTGATACGTGGCGCATAATTTTCCACTGTGAATCGGGCCGTCGCCGCTCGACTCAAAGTTTCCCGGGGGGCGCGGCGGCGACGAGCTGCGCGAGACAGGCCGTGAAAAAAGGCAGAATTTAATTTTTAATTTCTTGATTTCACTAGCGATTGGCTTCTTTGTGCCCGTCGAGAAAAGGGAGAGAGAGAGAGAGAGAGAGAGCAGCCCTCTCCCCGAAGAGCCGGAAGGGGCTTTTGTATCGAGTTTGCACTCGGACAAAAGGTCGGCGGTGGGAGGGAGGTACAGACGGCGGTCGGCGCGCTTAAACAATACGATCGTTCAATATTGATCTTTTTGACAAGCTCCGGGGCGGAACGGAGGAAAAGGACGTCGTCCCGGCGCCTTCCGTTGCGCGATAATGCATTCTGGCGTGCCGTCGCGCAGCAACCCTTTGAGACCATTCCATTACGATCTGGGCTTTGAGCTCCCGCTGCGACACTTATTGCTCTCTTTCCATCCGGGCATCTCTGCCTGAAAATATCGCCCATGGCTCTCTCTCTCTCTCTCTCCGTTTCGCCATTACAATCTTCTTTTGTCGCGCTTTTGATGGAAAAAAAGCCGACTGCGATGGAGACCGATTGTTCTCCCCGGAAAATTCCGGATGATAGTAAAATCGCAGAGTCTTCTGCTTGCTTGATTTCTGGAGATTATTATGCTCGAGGGTCGCTTCGTTTCTCGAATAAGCCGATTCCGAGACTTCTTTATACTCCGCTCTTGTCAAGATCAGACACCTTGTATTCGGGTTTAGAACAATTTCTGCCTTTGCTATCTAAGAAAGAGTCTTTCGTTTGAATTGCTTTTTTACTAGAATTATGACGAGTGTCCAAGTACAACAGAGGCATCATCCTACCGTATTCGAAACTTTAATTTATCTTTTTAACCGCATTTCAAAGTTTCATAGTCGTTTCTGACGGTTCTCAGACCTTGGGTAAATATTACGAAAATTCTTGACATTAATCACTCCTGCGCTTGTTTCAATATTTTCAGGCTTCAAACTCACAAGTTATACAAGTTGTCCTTACTTAACTCTAATAACCGATTGTCCAATAAGCAAGATTGAAATGCCACATTTTTACAGCTTAATCAGGTCCTTCAAATAAATTAAATTTCCCGATTCGAAATTTCACTTGAGTAGGATGCAGCAGTTCGCGGATTTACGAGGCGGCTCGGCGTGATCGATGCATTGGAGCGGCGTCAAAAACGCGAAGCTCAATGGCGGGAGCAGGCGTCGGTCTTGACGTCGTCCGCGTCGCGATAAATTAGCCGGACCACTGGTTGCGCGGCGCAAAATTCAACGCGGCAGCAGTGCTCCGCTAAATTATAACGCGGTCTCTCGCGCCATTTTGACAGGACGAGCGATGCCGCGCACTTTGGGGAAGGGAGAGAGAGAGAGAGAGAGAGAGAGAGAGCTCCGGCAGGGCCAAGCATAATTGACTCTCGAACGTAAACTCCTGTACGTCATAATTAGCGTAATTGGGAACGCGAGCATTGCGTCTACCTACCTCCTCCCTCGTTCTGGCGCGTTCTGCTTATGCACGTTTGTATCAGCCGCCTCTGCTCGGACTGCGTGATTTAGGCGAAATTCTGGAATTACTAAAAGAGAGCGCTATTGCATAACGGCGCCCGAGCGATTTCTACAATTTCAGGGGGGACTAAAGTAGACAGTTAATGCGCGAGCGAGCTAAATTAATCGGCTGCGACTTTCGTCGCGCGCCAAAGCCTGCGCGCGTGTTTGTCTCGGGCAAACCGACAATCAGTCAGGGGTTTGTACCACACATACGGCGAAGCGAGAGGGGCATCGGGCAAGCTACGCCAGGCGTGAAAATAATTGATCGTTTACCGTTCCAGTTAACTTTTTCCGAGTATGCGCCTCCCCTGCATCGAGCAGTTTTTGTTTTAATGCATGCCGGCTGGACCTCGATTTTCTTTTTTGCTAAATTAGTTTGATTTTCTCGTTATCCAAGAGCGCAGATTTTCTATTGAATTATGACAGCCTGCGAACGAGATTATTTTTATCCAAATTCAATTTTTATTACAAAATGCGATTAATTCATTAATAGAATGTTATTTAAGCATTGGAGATGCGAAAATCTACCGGTCATAGTGAAAAGAAAAAGATGAAACGTTATACGTTACAGTTGCTCGCAAAAGGTTACAAATATAAAAATAATTTTATCTAAAGTAATAAAATAAAAATAAAAATCCGATTGTTAACTACTACCACGACTGGCTACCAGAAATTTAGTATCACGAAAAACTGAGCAATCGCTACAAGTTCTCTCGCAACATAGGCCAGCCCTCCGGTTCGCTCGCGCGTATATGCGTATATAAACTCGCAGGGCCTCATAATTTAAATACAGAAGATAAAATTTAATGGATTTGCTCGTAAAGTCAAGCATATACGACGTGAGATGTTTCAGGAACTTCTCGCTATCTCTTGCCCTCGCACTTGTCTTGCTCGGTGGTCCTGAATTGCGCTCGGCTTTAAATTCTTCGCGCTTATTGGATCCCGTCTAAAGGGAAAGTAAAACAAGCTCCGATTTTAGAATTCGCGGAGGTCAAAGATCATCTCTGCGCAGAAGAAAAATCACAAATTTTGCGTTATAAACGTTCGGTTAACGTGTCACTGAAACTAGGATCGTTCCTTAAAAGTCCTTCTTGGGAATTAATATTTCGAAAGTATTAAAAAAAAACGAGCGTTTCCTAGAAACTGCAAGCTTTTAAAGAAGAAACAGACTTAGAGCTAAGAAAGAAACTAAAATTTACAAGGCCGGTCCAAAAAAGCAGAAGATTCGTGAAAGAATTCAAATGCCAGTCGTAAAAAGAAGCGGAAAGGTCGGTGAGTCATCTGGAAATGAAAATCAGCCGAGTCGAAGTCTCTCTTCGCCAAGTTCCGAGAGTAAGCACAGCGGGTGCGTCATTTACGAGCTCGACAACCACCTAGGCGCCGAGTACACGTTCGGTCGGCCCTGTAAATTATCCCTTTCAGCGGCTTTATTGCATATTTTTATAAGCTCGCTAATTTTTACGAACTGCCACTCGCGTTTTATAATCTGCCGGCGCATTATACAAGCAGGCTCCGGCGTGGATAACGAGCTCGTCCGGGTGGACACTGCGCTCCTACTTTTTTCACTCTCTCTCTCTCTCTCTCTCTCTCTCTCTCTCTCTCTCTCTGCCTTGCAGCCCCTAAGAGCGAGATACGCTCTGCGATAAATTTTACGGCTATTCAATCACTTTTATAGGCTGAGAACCGTATCCTATCTCGGTGTATTTTCATTTCGCCGTCGTGTATAAATTGTTGATCAAATGCCGCGCGCAATTCGACGTCTATAAACTTATCTCCTTTGCTCTACGACTTGCGCAAGATAATTACGCTATAAGTGAGGAGAAATTCATCGTAAATGTCGTATCTCGAATTTTTCGCGCGTACCTTGTCGTCTGGAATTTGATTCTTCAATTATCTATCAGATGCGGTTTTCTCCTTAATAATTAACACTAGTATACGGATGTAATGTAAAATTACTCCTTATTTAATCTATATATATAATTTTAATAAAACAATTTTACCGACACGAATTGCTCAGCCCACTGCTCTGCCAATGTTATCCACCTATTAAATTATTCTTTCACACTTTCCACGAAAGATTTCATGAAATAACAAAAATACCTATACGTGAAAAACGAAAGCTCTTGATTGAATTAGTTTTTACATGTTCCGGGATTCAATAACCTGAGCTTTTCATTCCTTTCTTTATCGAATAAAATGAAACGCGATCTTCATCAGTGCCATTCTAGCATTGGTTACCCTAAAACTTTCGGTATATTTATCTCGCGCAAAACTTCTCCCAACAATGTTTCACCGATAATTCGTTAAAAAGTATCAGACCAAGCCCCAATCAGGTCGCGTCGATATATCCGAATCCGTCAGGACTTCGAGCGCGAGCAAGAGTAAAAGGTAAAACGGGAAGGTGGAGTAAACGTGCAACAAAACGCGAGCGGAAGCCGCAAGAAAAATCCGGCACATTGTCCGGTACAAAAAGCAGCGGCAGGCACATCTCGATAGTGGCCGCCTAACGAGCGTTATATATGTATATTCGCGACACGCGAGCCCTCGTCCGCTCGAGATTTCCGCGTCCGATAAACGGACATAAATTAAAGAGAAACAAATTCCCTCCCATCGGAAGCTGCTGCTGCTGCTGCTGCTGCCCGCGCACACTCGCACACAGGCGCAACGCCGCTCACGTCTTTCTTCTCCGGCGCCCTTAATTTTTCCGAATTACAATCCTGTCTTATACTTTGGCTGATCCTTTATCTTTTTCGAATAAAAGCTCCTCCGGATTTATTCGAAGCCAGATTTTATCTTCTAAGATTGACTTTTTTAAATTAAAGGAACTACCAGTTTGTCTCTGCTAGAAAGTAAAACTCGAGAAAATGCTTTCTCTTAATTATGTAATGGAAGGGTTTATGATGGTACGTTATCATGGCTCCAACGTTATCGGAGATGCAAGTAGTGGCGTCAGATTTAAATCCCTAAAATACATTTCTCTTCTTAATCCCATTCAACTAATTAAGATAACGCGCTAAGAGTTGGATATTTCAAAGTTTGAATTTTGCTAAAAATTATTACGATATATTCAAGAAAAGAAATTAATTAAAAAAAAAAAAAAAATAGATAGATAAAAATATATACGTGCTGCATAAAGTGGAAAAATTAAAAGGGTAGTAAAAGCAATTCACTTACAAGTTGAAGATCAACTTGACTTCCCCTTGCCTTCCCTAAAGTCTTCAAGTTAAAACAAAGTTAGTTTCCCACTGACAGTTAACTTGGCTCGTGGTTTGCAAATTTATCGGCGCTTTTACCTTCGGCAAAAGTCGGGGCTTAATACACAAGACAAGTGTAACAAAGTGAGAAGTAAAACTTGAACGAATTACTCGAAATGACTTATCCAAAACGAAGCGAGCGCGGCGAGGAAAGGGACTCGCGGGTAAAGCTAGTTTTGGGAGTCTTTGAAAGGATCCGCTAACTCTTGTGACGAAACTCGATCTGTTGCTTGCTGTTTCAGTGAGAAACGGCTACTCGTGTGTGCCTGTGGCTCTGTCGGAGGGTCTGGACATCCGGCTGAATACGGCTGTACGTGCCGTCCGCTACAACACCAACGGGGTTGAAGTTTACGCGATGCCGTCGCGTTCGCGCGACACTAACAGCACCGTCTACAAGTGCGACGCGGTCCTTGTGACCCTGCCCCTGGGTGTGCTCAAGGCCTCCACGCCGCCCTCCGCCGTCAACTTCAATCCGCCGCTGCCCGACTGGAAGGCTGAGGCTATTCAGAGGCTCGGCTTTGGTAATCTTAACAAGGTAAGTAAAACCAAAGAAGATACTGTCCTAACATCCTTCCTGACAATAAGTTCATTGTTTTGCTTATTCTTTATGCAGTAATTCTTATTAGAATTGCACGTGAAGAGCGTATAAAGTTAAAATCCTTATTCAAACATTTCTGTAGTTCTGGTAAATAATTTAGAAAACATTTCTCACATAGAAGATGCGCAGTTAATTACTTGGATTAAGGATGCGTTGTGTCCAACAATGCTTTTGCGCGAATTAACATGTTAATGGATATTTAGCACAAGCGCGATAAGTAGCTTCTACATATATGTGCTAAATTGCGTATATTCTTCGCTTCGTATGCGAAAAATTAACGTAGGTTCGTGATCTAACTTTTTTTGTCAGAATAAAATAATAAAAAGTGAGTGATTTACAAGAAAAGCATGTAAAATAACGCGTGTTGTTTTTTTCGAGAAAACAAAAATATTTCTTAAGCTTTTCTAAACGAATGCTATCTTATTATGGGTTGGAGATGCGAATTTAAAAACTGATAGGAAATATGGCTTTGACAAGGTGGGTCTAAAGCAAATACGAAGCATATATGCTTTTATTACTTTTAAAAAAAATTAAAATGCAAACGAAAAAAATAAATGCAATCCTTTATACCATATAAAGAAATCATTTGGTAAAAAATGTTAGTGATCAACATTTCGAAATTATGTTCTTAATCTTTTAAAGTACGATTCGAAAACAAGCATTGATTAAAATGCCTTAAGATTCTAAAGGTTAAATTAAATGGAAAGGTAGCTAGTAAGATGCTTCTGTCAACAGCTACACTTTCATGTGAGGACACGAATGAAAAGGTTCTATTGGTCTTGCTGCCAATGTATTTATTGACCCTTAGAGGGCTGGAAAATTTTCATCTCTTTTCAAATCGACTTTTACGAGTTTTACGGTACCAGCTTGATAGGTGGTCGGACACCCCCGTCCCTAAAGGTTAATACAAAAACAAGTTTCTATCTACGAGTTTTTATCGTATTTTCCATTGATAAATTTTATATATAACAGTATTTTTCATAATTATCAAAGGGACTAAATTTTTTAATTAAATGGTTCGTAGAAGTTTAAAGAAATAAATAAAGTAGAACGCATTGAAAGATTAAAATCTACAAAAATATAACGAAATTTCGCATTTTCTTGTTGAAATAATATAACTAACAAAATAAAATCAGCTGAGAAAAAAATGAATGAAAATTGACAGGACAAAATTTATCCTCGGGAGATAAGTATTACAAAGGGCCAGCACCAACGGAATGGATTAACTGAAATACGATAAGGCTTCCGCTGCTACGTAATTAAAAATGCGCGTGTCTACAGGTAGCAAGCACTCTGTAATTAAATTACTAATTTAGTAATGGCCTACCCCAGAGAGCGAAAAGAAGTTTTGAAGAGGCTTATTAAAAGACTGTTTTTTTCAGCTTTGTGAAGAAATACCACGCAATCTGCAGTTCTTGTAACTTAAAAGAAAAAACTAGAAAACTGCTTCAATCCCCTACAGAAAAGATATCAAAATACTCCTCGTTAAAAAGTAACGACTGATTTTTCCGCTATTTTTTAAAGCGACCTCTTTCGTTCCTCTTTGTAAAAAAGTTGAAACTCAGTTTTCTTGACGAACTGTTCACCGGCACGCAGATTCAATTAATTAAATTGAAGCCAAAATCCCTTTGCATTTTCCGATCCATTAAAAAGTAAGGCTCGCCTCGGGAGGAAATATTAAGGAGCATCCGTTCGCTTCCCGTGCAGGTGGTGCTCTGCTTCGAGAGGATCTTCTGGGACCCGACGGCGAACCTCTTCGGTCACGTTGGCAGTACGACGGCCTCCCGCGGGGAGCTCTTCCTCTTCTGGAATCTGTACAAAGCGCCGGTGCTGCTGGCCCTAGTGGCCGGTGAGGCCGCCTGCGTCATGGAGAACGTCAGCGACGATGTTATCGTCGGCCGCTGCATCGCCGTTTTGAAGGTAAGAGAGTGAGACGGAGCTTTTATTTTTTATCGTTCGCATTGCAAATATTCGCTAATTTATTAGAATTAAACGATACACGGTATATTGATTGCTGCGCTGAAAGTTTAAAGTAAAGAAAAATCATGTCTAAATTATCTATTATCCTTTATTTCCATTAAATTTGAAAAATAATTATTTTTTCGTTAAATGTTCAAAAGATCCCGGATAAAAAAAGCTTGCGATACTCTCTCGCTTGACGCGCCACCAGCGTACGCAGCGACGAGTCGCCGGGAATTTATCTCGGGCGCGACTTCCTTCTGCGCCTCCTTATCATCTCCGTGTCTGCTAACGAAATTTGCTGCTTATCCTCGCCGGAGGGCAACACACGACGCAATTAATTGCCCGGGCATTTTTCATCGTTCAGGCCGGAGCGAGTCGTGCGAAGCGGAGGGGCCAAGAGAGAGAGAGACGTGTTATGAGATTTTCAAGTGGGTTAGCGAGTCGAGTCTCTCGAGGGCCCGGCCTGTGTTCGCTGATAAAAAGATTTGCTTGAATATATTAAGTCTGCGTACGTGTAAAAAATCGCGCCGAAATTTTAACGCGGATTTATAAGCGCTGCATGCCTCGTATATCGGTTTTATTTATTATAAATATTTACTTAATTATGGCCGCAGATGTAATCAGCGATAAAAGGAGTGCCGCCTTTGAAACAGATAAACACGTTAAGGAAGTGATAAATGTCTGAAGAAACTTTACGCGCCAAATTAATGCTTCCGAGTCATCCGTGAAAAGTGTACTTGCGGTTATGGATAATGCTACCTTTCGGCGAGTGCATAGTCTCAAATAAATCTAGAAAATAAACAAGCAGCTCCCGTTCCAAAATCATTGTACTGTGCGCACTTACCGCTCTAAAGCCATATAAGTATATAAGTAGCTTTCAAAATAAAAGTTCGAGTAGATGAAATTTACATACTTTGAAAAAGGAATTTAAGCAGGAAAGTTTTTGACAACGCATAAAAACTTTTAAAAGTCAAAATGACAAAAATTGTTTATGGCTTATACTCTCCAGCGTAATATTCTCATACGCAAAGCGACATACATTTAAGAAAAGTTTTAAATTTCAAGATTTCTTGTTTTGACTATGACTAGTATAAAATATAGTAATAATTAAATATATCCCCCTCGATAAAGCATATAAAGATAAAGATATTCATTAGTTGCCTTTAATCTATATATTGTAATAAATTGTTGACAGCGACGTGCCTAAGCAAAGGTTAATTAAAAGCGAAGTAAGATAATTGACGCTTCGTTTTGAAACCCAGTAGCTTTAACACATAAATATGGCCAGTAAGATTACACCAGGTGGCTGAAATGAATTCAGCTTGATCGGGCACTCGGTTGCAGGGCATCTTCGGAAACCAGTTGGTGCCGCAGCCACGGGAGAGCGTGGTGACGAGGTGGCGGGCGGACCCCTGGGCCCGCGGCTCCTACAGCTTCGTCGCCGTGGGCAGCTCCGGCAGCGATTACGATCTCCTAGCCGCTCCCGTCGCTCCGACGACGCCGCCGAATCAGCCGGCCGGCGCCCCCTCGCCGCTGCCCCGTGTCTTCTTTGCCGGTAAGTCGACTCCCCTCTCTTTCTGCCACATTAATTAACGTCCGGCTCCATCAGCCCAAATGAGAAAGAAGGCTCGTGTAAGCGAGCGACTTTTTCCGAACGTTCTTGACTTTGCGACGCTCAAGTTTCGGTTATATGCGTCACTGCTTTTATTGTATCTCCGATGAAAGGACTCTTGCTTTTTTTCTTTCAGGATGTAAGTCTAGTTAGTTAATGGGAAATTTAATTGAAAAACCTTGAATACAGGTATTATTAGCGCAAGATTTAGTCTTTCGAGACATACATTTTTTCTACTTCGATAGAAAGTACGTTGTTAACAAAATAAAATAGGAGTAATAAGTTTTCACTTAAGAATAAGTATAGCTTAATAACTGGTTTTCTTGAAAAAAATATTAACTTCGAGATCTTGATATCGTTATAAACGTTATTAAAATTAATAACAGGATGTGTCTGTGATAAAATGTAGGTAATTTGTTAGGAATTGACGTAAAAATTTTATTTTTTAAAATTGCTGCTTTCTGAATGAAAGTATTTTATTTGTACTATTTCAGTTTCTATTTGATCAAATGTAAATGAGCTTGCACACAATTTTTTTAGTTTCGTTGCACTTTATGTATATTTTTAAATGCATAGGGAACATCGAAAGCGACGCAACAAATTGGATTTTCCATGCAAAAGAGAAATTTCGCTCAATTAATCTGTGGAGTTTGCGTACGTACCGGTTATTTATTAGTTTAACTGGCATTTTTTACAATCGTAGACGTTACCGAAAACAATAATTTTACTTTGCCTCTTTGACATGCCACTTATAACGCCGCGGTGTAATAAATGTTTTTATTGGATTTATTAATTAATTATATTTTATTATTCATTTCGCTTTTTGAACTTTTTCATTGCGCTAACCAAAGCAATATTTTCATTAAAATTCATTTTTTTAAAATATCCGCTTTTAACGAACGATCCTGAATGAAAGTCCGCTAAACCGAATAATAATACATCCAGTTTTAACAAATATCTCCTTCCCACGAAAACAACAAGAAATATTTAACAAAGAAGAATAAAAAAAACGTCAATCAAACGGAAAACAAAGGAACTAATGAACGAACCCCTAATTAAGCACTGGATCCTATACAGCATTATAAAGCAGTATTAGTGCACAATAGTAGAGCGGGTTTCTGGGAAAACTGAGTGCAGAAAAGCCAGAGCCCGAGTCGATAGCCCGTCAGGTTTCGAAAAGCTCGCTAACGTTCGCGCTGCATCCGTTCTTCTGCACAGGTGAACACACGATACGCAATTACCCGGCGACGGTGCACGGCGCCTTTCTGAGCGGCCTGCGGGAGGGCGGCCGCATAGCGGACCAGCTCTGCGGAAATCCATACGGGGCGCCTCCGACCGCGAACTTGTCGACGTCCGGCCCGGCGACCACGGCGACGACGACGACGCCAACGACGCCGGCAGCGACGACGCCAACGACTACGGCGGCGGCCCCGCCGCAGCAGCAACAGCAGCAGCAGGAGCAAGAACAGCCCTCGAGCTCGGCGTCTACCTCCGCCGGAATTCCGCAGACCGCCTCTGCCTCGACGGCGCCTTGATGATGATGACGATGCCGCGCCGTTGCCACTGCTCCTCGTCACCCGATAGCTAGCTAGAATAGATAAGTTTTTATTTTGTAATATACGAACTGTAACGACGCACTTGACTGCATTTTTCAAACTTTTTTATTTACCGCCTTTAAAATCTCTCTATCTCAATATAGATTGATATAGAAATGTAATATTAGCAATAATTCCAATTGAAATTACACTGTGTTTCTGCAAAAATTACTGTACCGTCCAGGCAAGCAATTGAAGAAAAGACATTTCTCAACCGTATCTTATTTTGCTTTCGCCAGATAGTACAGTAATTTTTCTTAGGTAATTCCTCTCCGAGCACAGCCGACATTGGACTTTCATTAGTTTCGTCATTATCGTTCGTGTCGGAGACAATGCAGCGGCAGTAGAAGCACCAGCTGCCCCGTGCCCGCTGACCGCAATCAATGCAAGCGTTTCTGCGCGAGTGTGAGCGTGCGTGCTTGTCCTAATCTTCACGCGTGAACGCCGCCCTGGGCACCTCCTCCCCCTTCCCCCCTTCCACGTATCGTTTTGCTTAGCACGGGCGGACCCTCTGACGGACGACCTTCCCTCTCTCCCTTGCTTGCGCCGTCTGCCCTCTGCTATCACTCTGCTTTTGACACAGAAGAATTTAATAGCGCATTCGTTAAAAGATCGAGTTTCCGTTCACTTGAAATTTAGCGCATATCGATCGGCATTCCATTAAGAGGCTCTCTGCCTTTTTCAAATTAACACGGGAAGATTGATAGGCATCGATACGTAAGGGCTTATTACTAAGTAGTATTAGTAAAATTTGAAAGTTACTATTTGGATGTTATTGTAAGAGTTGTACTAGAAAATTGTTGTTAGACTATGTAAATTTTAGAAATTTTTTTATAACTTGGAGCTTATTATTAAATCTACGAGCAAGAGTTGTATCTTCCTGTAAGCCTTGCGTTAAACCGAACAATCGATCGTGTAGAAATACATCACTTTGTTGCTCCAACTGCCGGAAAATCGAGCCTGCGAAAATTAGGGCGAGTTAGTTTAAAGTTGCACGAATCTATACAAACCTGTTGTAACTTTTAACAGAGAAACTTTTTAAATTTATTAAGTGATAAGTTATAAGCAAATTAAAGTTATAATTTTTGACATTCCTTACTCTGGCATTTTGCAAGTCTTGCTTTTTTTTCGTATTGCAATTTAATTTGAACTGCACCAAAAAAATATTCTTGTTATTAATGTATCATTCAAAAGATCCTTATCAACAAATCATTCAAAAAAATATTGATAAAGTGCGTTAATTATTTCATCGTTATTAAGGTAGTTAAATTTATAAGAGTATCTGCGGAAGTGTAAATTAAACATGCCCATTGCGCTAAAATAATGAGAGCTAAATTCATAATGAAGGATTACTCTCGCAGCGTAAACGCTATCGTTGAAGCGTAGTCAGATTAATATCGAGGATTTTTATGCAGTGGCAACGAAACTCGCGAACCAAGCCAAGCAATAAAGGCACGCAGAGAATCACGGCGGGGAAAGAGAAAAGTAGCCGAAAGGAAGGGACGCCCTGCTTGCGCCAGTTACGTGCCTGGATTCTCGTTTGCGAATCGGGCGGTCGCACGCGCATCGACCTCTTTCGTCTGATTAGCATTAGCCGAGGCCGAACCTGTTTGCCTTACGCGTTTTTCTGCCGGCTCTTAAATATTAATTCGGGACGAGCCTTTGCCTTTGGCAAATCCAACGAGATCTGACGTTTCCTGCAATTAATGGAACACCCCCTTTATCGCCTTTTGCGGTTTACTCAGCTATATAAGATTGTGTGCGTTGCGTACGTTTGATGGATTTCCAACTCGATTTCCGAGATGAGTTCCGCCAGGTGCTGACGATCATCTGACGAACGCTCGTTCAAGACTGATTACCAGCGACTATTGCATGATTTTAATGAGTCTATTTCCTTTTGTTTTGTAACGAGAGTTTTTCGTTGATGCCTGTTTCTTTTTTTTTTGTTTTTTTTTTATGTCCAATCAATTCGTTCCAACTTTAAAATATTACAATGTATTTATTTGTGTATAGGTGTTAATTGAAATAAGTATTACAAACTCCATTTACATTGCCACGCCCTTAGATTAGAGCTTCGTCATTGTTTAACCTATGTAAATACTTACTTTTGCGAATTTTAATGATCTGTAATAATTAGCAAAAGTTACATTTGTACCTATCAAAGAAGAGAAAAATAAACTCCTATTACAATAACATCAACTGCTAAACGTTTTATTTTCCTCTTTCACTGATTCTTCCAAAAATTACAACACCCTGAAAAACCTTATCACAATATAAACAAATTTTGCATAATTTCCAGTCATCTTATGGAAATGAAAAGCTGTATGCACAAGGAAAAGCATTTATCTTTATGGCTACCTCTCATCTGCGGAGCTGCGCGTTTAAAAAAAAAAAAATTAAACTTTCTGGATCATCGCAATTTTAATTTCCTTTTTTACGAGGCCAGTCATTTTCGACGCCAAGAGTCCCCCTGTATCGCTCCACTTATCTGTTTATTACTATTGACTTTCGCCTCTTTGCCTCTCTTCTTCTCTTTTCATTTTCAACTTCAATTATATAGAATGGCCAGACGACATAGCAACGCATACCGGCAGCCGCTAATCGAAAACTGTCTTGAAGCACTGATACGCACACACATACAGGTAAGCAAGCGACGCTGGCGCCATCAGCGGTTTCGCCGAAAATTAAAATTGAGACTGCAGTGCCGCTCTTAGGGTAAGTAAACTTTTATATCCTTCCATGCGGAGAAAGTTTAATTTTCTTCAGTTAATTCATGATCATGAATTTTATTTTGCAGTAAATTTCAAAGGTTTGTTCAGAAACAGGTTATAAAATTTATGAGATTCTAAAAGTTTTGCAGTGGCAACGAGTTTTCTAATATTATAAAACAAATAAAGTAAAACTAATAGTAATAAAAAGCTTTCGTTAAAACGGAAACTTTAATACTATTCGAAAGTTGATAATTTCGATATACAAAGCTTGCTCCCGTCGCAGTGCAAATATTTCAAGCCGTTTCATTCAGTAGCAGTCCTATAGACTCAACGAGTGCTCGTCGATTTCGAGAAAATGTCGAAAATTCATTAGCAAAAGTCGAATCAAATGATGAAAGAATAGCGAAGGGTCGTAAATTAATAAATCACCCTTGGCTCCTGTTAGAAAGCTCAAGCCCGGTTAATTAAAAGTTTGGAGATTGGAAAAAAGCTTCAAAGAATCCATCAGTTAAAATTTCGGAAAATTTCAGCAGCCATTTGTCCGGCTTCCTCGAATCAATTCGAAACAATTAGCGCAGGGAAAAAATCCATTAACCCAGATAAAATCTCGACTCCATAGAGGGAAAGCAGTAAGACTGTGCGTCGATCGGGCAATTGACATGTCAGGGTAGCTGCATCAGCCAGGCACGAGATAAATCGACTCGACTAAAACAATTACCAGAAGGCGATTGATCGCCGCTTCTTCCACTCGCTCCTCTCGCGTGTCTTCGTGCTGAGAAAAAAGAGGCTCGAGAGTATTCGTTTAGGAGAGGAGGAACGAGGAATTAGGGGGAGGAAGAGAGAAGGCGTCGTCCCTCGGCGCACTTAATCAAGTCGACGCTAGCGGTGCGGCACACATTGCGCGGCTGCCTAAGCCCGCAAACGGCTTCTCCGCTGAATGACCGGACGTCCTGGCAGTGACCTACCTGGAGACATTTTGATTAATTCTCCACCACGGAAATCCCCGCCAATGATTTTCTATTTTGCACGGAGATTGACGAATTTAACGTGCTTTACAATCGATCGGCGACGAAATTGCTTTGAAACTTACAGCTAGTGCCGTTCAAATTTCAACGACAGATTTAATAAAACTTTGTTAAAAATAAACGTCGATAAAATAGTTAAATTTTTGTTTCTCCTGTTAAAATTAACTTAAACTCACGAACGAATAGCGAACGTTCACTCACGAAATCTCAACTTTTCTGTACTCTACGAAGTTAACGAAGCATATGAAAGACAGTTATTGTAAACGTAATTAGCCTTATTTACATAAAGAATAGTTTAAAAATATTTTGTAACTCATTTTATTTTTTCAAACTTCTAGTATTGCAAAAATATATTACTTTCCCATTTAATGTACTTCCAAAGAAAGATTATCAAATTTTAGTATATTTGTATAAAAAATGAAAACATCTAAACAAACTATCCAGAAATAATACTCAAAGGCAGAATTTTGTCGATGAAGTAGTTTGGGAGTTGATATTGTCGGACCATCCGATGTCGCTCGCCTTTGATAATTTTAAGGATTAATTATGATTGATGGTTTTCTTTCATTTTTCTTCTATTTTTTAAACACGACTTTAAAATGTATTAAATTTTTATTACAGTATGAAATTCGTTCATTTTCCAGACTAGCATTTTTTAAATCAATTTTACTGCACTTTACGTATATAACGGTAGAAATAAAGAAAATGCTCAGGCATACCGAGAACCTTTCTTAAAATTCACAATAAACTAGATGTAGGAAAATTCAATTCATCTCAATAAATATTATTCAGATAAAAAAATGTGCATTCGACGTGCAGTTCCATATATGCAGCGCAGCTTCATAAAACATAATGAAAAGATAGAAATCGCAGCGTCCCCTCGCTCCTCTTTCTCCCGCATTCAGTGCCGGGAGCTCGGCTGCTCATCAGAGGAAAACCTCCTCGCAAGTATAGAGAAGAGAAAGCGAGAGAACGGAAGGCGGCAAGAAGATAGAAGCTCCGCTCTCCATGTATATATATATATATGTATATATATATATATATTGTGCAGCTGTGCAGCGGGCTCGCAGACCGCCCGTAAAGGGTAACAAGTGCAATTTGCGATTTCGTAATTTACGACGTTCATAAATGCAGAGCCGGTTGCGAGAGCGCGACAGCGGCAATAATACTCATGTCGCGCGCAGCCAGTCGATGCTGCCGTGTGCCGTAGCCAGCATCTGTGACCTGTGCAATAATGCGCGAGTCGAGTAGGACAGCCGAAAGAGAAACAGAGATGAAGGAGAGCCCGCTGGCAAAAAAGGATGATATTGTGCGCGGACGCGGCCAAATGTATGCGCGATATTGTAAGCGAGCGCGGGCGCAGCTCTCTGCAGCCGGAACTACCGAGAGATTATGAGATACGCGAGCGCTGCTCAGGAGCACCGGTACCGGTATGCGTTTCTATATGCCAATAATGCCTCCTCATTGGCCCGGCAAGTGGCCTTATTCGGGCCATGCTGCTAATGCTGTTCAGCGAAAAATCCAAGGGACGAAAAACGTTTGCCCTCTGCGCGTTTGCCTAACGAATTTACGTGTAGACCGATTACACGCAGTCTACGCTGTAAACGACATTTCGCGCAACTACTCTACAATTTTTACAAGTTCTCCGCTCGAGCTTTTACATCTGAAGTATTTCTATTCTTTAAAAGAATTTAGAAAATAAAGAAAAACAATTTTCAATTTTGCAATATCGAGGAATTATAAATAAACTATAGCTTAAATGAGGGGATAAAAAGTTATTAATAATTCTTATATTAACAATGAATTTCAATGCTTTTCATTTTAAACGTTATTTTTACTCGATTGGAGTAAAAATAAATGTAAAATACATCATCCTAATTGGTCAATGAATAAATATACTACCTACGTAGTTTAAAAGTTTATAATGTCAAATTTTCAGCTGCGAAAATAGAGATTTAACAAAGTTCCCATTTTGGCTCGTGGTCAAAACAAGGCAGCGAGAGAATAATACTGCGCAACAGCAAAAAGCTTTTGTTTTATTTTAGTTAGGTAAAAAATCAAGCCAGACTCACGCAGTATGACTCGTTTGCTTTCCCTTGGCGTCGAGCACCGAAGCAGCGCACACGCAGTATTTTTCCCCGGCGAATAGTCCTCGGTTTCGGCTGTTTATACGCGGGGCTTACTTTTACTCGTTTACAAAACATGCGAGGCCGATAAAAAGAGTAAGAGGAAAAAAGTCACGCTGCGCGAAAACAAAGCTCGCCCGCCAATTAATATAATATGCGTGGCTTTCGCCTCCTCGATATTAATGGATATTTTGCGTATCGGAAAGCTACTGCATTTTCTTGTGGGCTAATTTTTCTAGCTTAATTTACACAGGCTTGCGTTGTTTAGATGTCTGTTGCTGGATTTACACTTCTGCGCCGCTATACGTACACTTTGGGGAAAGGAAGGAAAATGGTGCTTTCGGGTGATTCTCTCTTTGTTCTTTTTCTTTCTTGCTTTGTCTCGATCTTTATTTCTTTGGGAGTCCCTTGGTTACACCTTGGATTACCTGTCTATGTCTCCTGTGTGACTACACGTATAGTAGAGAAGTATTAACTTTTACTGCGTAAACTGTCCGCACTTTTAAAACACTTTTAAAACTTATCGAAAGCTGTGCGTGTGTAAACTAATTGCTTGTAATAAGATGAAAAAATTTGTAACATTCGTTACTTTAAACTTGTTAATTTTAATATTGTTAACCGACATTTTGTATGTGTAGGCTAGTAGGCAAATAAAAGCTCCATTTAATTATTTCGAACAAAGTCGAAAACTCATTTAGCATAATAAATCAATTTGAGTCTCTCGGCGAAATGAAAAATATGCGAAAAACTTTAATTTGGACCTTTCGGAGAAGCGGGCCAGCCTTAATTAAACGTATTGCTCATTGCGCCTACGCTGCCAAACAACAGCGGCGCGCTCCGCTACTTCCCAGCGGCGTGCATTTGAATGAAATTCACATTCGACGAAATGGTTATCGTGATTCCGCCACCGACGCGGTGCCCCGCACAAGCTCGAAAAGTTTGCGGCCGCGGCTCATAAATTTGAATACAAATTGAGGTAAACAAAGTTACGTCTTCCGCTTCTTACTGTAGTAGTAGTAGTAGTTGCTTGCCTCTCTCTCTCTCTCTCTCTCTCTCTCTATCTGTCTGTTCTTCTGGGAGGCCGGTTTCCTTAAAGAATTTCCAAGTGGATAAAAGTTTCCTCGCCGGACTCTGGGCTCTCGATACCTTTATTAGAGGGAAATTTTTACCCAGCCAAATGCCTGCTGGCTCTTTCTGGTACTTGTAATTGTGGAACGATCCGTAAAGGGAGTAATGCTCTTTATACACGCAGAAAAATTTTGGTCAAAAATTACCCCTAAATTCGGGTGAAACTCGGGCGATTTTGACATTAAGGTGAACTTTATCTGCATTTGCATGAAATATTTAATAGATCATGCTTTAAATTTGTATTATTCTGTGTAGAAAAATTACACATCTCTGGAGTAATTTATTCTTCGTTAATATTTATAATGAAAGAAATGCAATGTTCTAATAATATAATTTCAATAATTACAATACCTTTGTAACTTTTTAC
>UCOM01002229.1:0-28690 GCA_900474385.1 Ormyrus pomaceus | reverse complement strand
GCCCGCCTACCCCGGCTGCTTTTTTTCCAAGGCGAGGGTGCGAAACCAGTTCGACCTGTCAAAGGAATTATGTGAGCACGCGCCGGAGAGGAGAGAGGCCGGAGATGGGCTCCGAAGATGCGAGAAAAAGAGAGTGATGCGACGGTTCTAACTGTCGCCATTATCGATGCAAATACATCGAAGTACTTGTTTTTCTTTAGAGGGAAAAACCTTCGCTCAGATATATAGACTTTTTCGATTTTCCGTTCCACTTTAATTGTGTGATTTCAGGAAAAATATTAAAGAATTTTCATTTCTAAATAAAACTAAAAAAAAATCAGTGTTAAAAAATTTGCTAGCTCCCGCTTCCAAAATTCAAAGGACCACGAGAGGACACGCGAAAAAATCCTAATAACCCTATTATCCTGCAGATCTTCATCCCCGATTGTAGAGCAGCGTCGCTGATGTGATGAGGGACAAGAGGGATTTTAAGGATTTGTTCAAAGGAAGGGCGGATAATAGGCGTTCGTGTCCGTTGAGTGACGCGTCCAGACTCCTGCAGGCCATATCTTTCCTTTCGCATTAACATACCGCCTCGATAGCCGCTACGCGTAAACACGTTTATGCAGATACGGTCAGCCGAGGGTCCGTTTCGCTGTCTTTGAAGATCTATCACTCCGTAATACTATTTTTCTTAAACGACGTCGTTCTCTCGGCACTTGGAAATCTTTAATCTCGTAGAATTTGGAAAGGATTTTACCTTCCTTTTATCGCTCCTTAGGATAAAAAAAAAACCCTCGAATTTGTCCGCGAATTCTCAAATTAACGTGCCTACCGAAGCTACTTGCAGAATTCAAGACGAAGCTAAATTAGCATTAAAAAATCCAATTTCGCAGCCCCGACTGCCATAAATCCACCAAGACAGAATCCAAATTATTATGATAGATCGCAAAAAGAATCCGAAATAATCCCCACCTCTTTTAATATCATCGCAGATCCTCCCCCGGCGGAGGGCTCGGAAGTCAGCTCGGTTCGCATTTGCCCCCTTGGAGCTCTCTCTCCCTCGTGCTCTCTCGGTGCCTTGCGCCGTAATCGAGAGCGGGCCTCGCTAATTTAAAATTCCAAGCGCCAAGCGGAAGGGAGAGACGGGCAGTCTCTCTCGCGCGCGAATATACGTATATACAGGAGGGATTTTCGCCGGACTGGCCATTTGGAAGCTCAAGTCTTTCGAATGACCGGATGGAGTTGATCCGGCGGGGCTCCGACATGTAAATGTCCGCACGCGCGCGCATGTAAACACGGTTATGCAGATGAGGGCGACGTCGAATAGTCCGATAGTTTCCCAAGAATAAACCCGCGCTCCCTTCGGACTCTATTAAGGGCGGCTGTGTATATACTTCGGGAACACTCGCGGCTCTCCCTCTCCGCTCCCGGAATATGCTCCTGTATATTCGCGGATCAGCATACATCTCGATTCGGCGCGGCGCGCTGCTTCGCCGCCAGTGAATTTGCCAGCTGCGGGGATAAAGTTGCCGAGGTCCGATGCAGCGGAAAAGCCATGCATACGTATAGATATCGGGTTTATGCGAGGGCGCGAGGTATACATGTATATATGCGTACGTCTGCGAAACGAATGCATTACACGGCTGTCTTCTCTCCTCGGCGCCCCTCGCGCGCGTATACCGTCATCGCGGCGATGACCAAATAACCCAGATCTTGCGGGATTTGCATGCCCGGGGAGAGAGAGAGAGCCCGCGTCCGTCGGGGGGGATAAAAAGGGAAAATCGTTTCTGACCGCTCGTTTTTCTGCGGCCCCGAAGGGGGGCGTTTTAAGCCAGTTTATTGCCGGAGCGAAATGCCGCCGCTAGCTTTTGTAACGGGTGATGCTTTTCGGGGATAGGACGGACAAAGGTCGGCAACGACGGGCTATCAAGCGCGTTTATTTCTTTGCTGGAGTGCGAGCTTTCAATGCACACCCGAGTATACAATGGAATTTTATCTTGGGGGATTTTATTTTTTCCGAGCCGAGCATTACCGCGCTGTTAAAAATTCTATGTTGCGTAAATTACGTCGCCGTGTAAAAATGTTTAAGGCTTTGTTTTTCAATGCGATTGTTTTTTACGTTTTATGGGCGAATCTTTATGTCGGCGTTAACGTTTAATTTCGGGCAGTATAACCAAGTATTTTTAAACAAGGGAATGACTATTTCAAAGGGCTTACTGTTATTGAATGATAAATTTTATTTCCTTATTAAACCGTAATTATTTACTTTTAATATTCGACTTTATCCACAAATTACAATGAATCAAACAAAACCTTTCGATCTTGCTGCTACAGTATGCATACTTTGGGTTGACTGCATCACTGCTCTTCTATATACATAAAACTATTATCTCTCGACATTAATCTTGATAATTCGCGGTAGCTCGCACATTCACTTTGAAAATTCGTGTAATAATCTAATAAATTAAACTTCTTTTTCCCTTTCGGCTTTGATTTATGCGAATCGAGCCGAGCGCCTTCCGCGAGTACAACACTCCTTGGACATTACTTAAACTCCGCGCCGTAAATGTACAGTTTAAGGAATACAACATTCGCGGAAGACGTTAGCATACAATGAGGTGTAGTCTTCGGAGGGCGGGAATTTCGCGAGCGCTCCAACACCTACATCGTGTACGTCGTTCAAACAAACATGTATAATGCAGAGTAATTGATTTTCAAAAAGGATCTCTTACTTTATTCAAGACTCTTTTCTAAAATTATCGAATCCTTAAGGAAATCTGCTAAATTTCATTTCAAGTCTTCAATTTGCTCCTCGAATTAAGCGACTGGCCGAAATTCGGCAGCAAAAAAATTCGACGCTCGAGCAAGTTTGCAAATACGCGCAGCGAGAAGAAGAAAACAAAAGCGCCAAGGTATACAAAAGAGCTAAGCCTGACAATGGGCCGCGCGCGAACGTACGAAAACGAGTGACGGATGAGTGCTGGTGGGCTTTGGACAGAACGCAACAGCATTCTCTCTCTCTCCGCGTCCCCCTCGAGGATCTCTCTCTCTCTCTCTCCCGCACGAGATTGATGCGTTATGGGAGGCGATCACAACAAGCCATGCATTACCAATGACGCCTCCTACGAGGCCGCAGTCTGTCGTCATCGTCGTCGTCTCTCCGAACCTGGACTTTATGAAATTTAAACCAGAGAAACGCCCCACATGCCATTTCGGAATTCGTGCACTTTCGTAACGCAGACGCCGAAAATCCGCGCGCGAATGAGATGCGCATACGTTAAGAGTGTATAGAGAAGCGAGGGGAGGAGCGAATCGTTATCGGCGGCTCTGTCTATTGCGGGGGGCAATCGGAGATTGCGGGGAGTGAAAAATTGGCTCCTGCGGGCTTCTATCTCTCTCTCTCTCTCTCTCTCTCTGTCTCTCTCTCTCACTCGGACGCTGAAAAATTCGGGCTTGTTTTTATGGGCAGAGACGACGCGAATGGGGTGAAGTCGAGAGGGGATTTAGGGAAAAATCGCTTTAACCGCTAAAGCGATAAAGTCGACTTGGACATAATGCCGAATTTGTAGTTCATTGTTGCCGTTCCCTTTGTAATAAGGACTTCTTTCAAAAGCGCTTGAAAAATGTGCTTACACAATTTTAGTTCCGTAAGCGCAAAATACAGAAGCATTAGTTTGTGGAATGGGTCCTTTTACAGGATTCGGACGCACAATATACCTCCTTCAAGAACGACTTTTACATCTCGTGGAACCACATTACACGGAAGCGCGGCAACGCGCTTAACTTAGGCTAAACAAGGACGAAACGCAGCTGAAAGGAGGGCGACTTGAACTCCCGACTAATTAACTGACAGAGCCGGGGCTTCTGCATTCGCCGCGAAGGAGTATACGAGCGCTTTTCAGGTTAGATCATTCTTCACCTGACGCCTGGCGCCTGGCTTCGTAAAGCTCTCTATCTCTCTCCTGCTGCTTGTTACGAGCGTCTTCCTCTCTGTCGTTCAGCCAGGGCCAGGAATTTCCTTTGACGCCGCCCGGCGCTCGCCTGAATTCTCTCGCCTCGTCGACGTCAAGCTCCGGGCAATAGTGAATTCTCTAAGGAGCGAAATTTCCTTCACGGTTATTAAAGCATCGAGTATTAATGCATCCCATTGAAACTTGCAGCGGACGCGGTGCATAATTAATTTTCCCCCTTGCCTTTGGAAGACAGGCGGGTCCTCCCGTTTAGAGAATCGTCTCGAGCATCTTCATTTTCCGTGCTTTTTCTGATTAATTCAATTTCGCTTAAGCAAAGAATAGAATTCGTCACTGTTAATTTAACTGCTTTAATAATAAATCAAATAATTCGAAGAGAGAGCCTGTTGAAAGTGTTCGCTATTATTTGACCAATTTTTGACAAACTGTTTGATAGACTGGCCAAATTTGGTCAACTATTGAAGTGACCAAATTTGATTAAGTGAAATGGCTAAAATAATTCGTGAGATTCCCAACAGGGGAATAATTTTTCAAATTGATTAGCTAGCATAAAAATCGTTATTATTGAATTTCTATTATCATAGCAATCGCGTACTTTATAATTCAAGCTTTAGGCGTCGCAGTAGTAACTTCAGTAGTAGCCCTAAAACCAAAAGAAGAAAAGGTAAAAGTAGTAGTAGTTTAGTAACACTGCATAAGAGAAGGAAGGCGGACACGAGAGGGGCAAAAGACGAGCACTGCGAAGGACTCCACGCCTCGCCTCCCCGACGGCTAATCATCGAGATTTATGTACGGCTCTCTCGACTCTCGGCCTCACTCTCTCTCTCTCCGTTTCCCTCTTTCTCGGCTCTGCCTTCTTAGAGCTCTAATGAAGCTATTGCTCTAATCGCTCTCCCGCGCCATTCGGGGCGCTCTTCTTTTTTTCTCTCTTCTTCTCGCCTGCCCTTTCCACTGCGTATGTATATAAGTCTTCCTAAGCGACGATCGTATACGCAAATGTGGTTCGAAAATTAAATAATTTGCCGCGTGATATGATTTAATAAGGGGCTAAGTTGGAGTTTAAAGTTTCGTAATTCAGCACGCAATATTCTTGCATGCATGCAACTGTGCACACCAAACATTCACTTAATACTTTCAAAAGTTTCTTGGGAATTCTTAATTACATGTACAAAGTTTTGTTGTTTCTTGTCGAAGCAAAAAAAATATTACTAAAATAATACAATGTTTTTCGTTTTTTTTTTTTTTTTTTATCAAAAACCTATTGAATCTCGAAAAAATCGAGTTAATTAAAAAAAACAAATGTCAAAAAAAGAGAAAAGGAAAAGAGAGTTGAAAAGCGTGCGCAATAAAGAACGCCTGTAAAGTCTTAATTACGATATGTTTTCCTCCGGTGTAAGCTCCACATGGGTAAGTATAGAAGCTCCGGCGAGCGAACAAAGTGGGGTCGCAACCCGAGCCTCGTCTATTTTTGTAATTACTCGGGGACTTTTTCCGCGTCGCGCCCTTTTCTGCGCTTTCTCTCCCTCCCTCTGCTCTCTCTCTCTCTCTCTCTTTCTCTTCGAATCTCGTCGTGTCCCCGCTGAGCTTTTATGTGTGGAAGCGCGCGCGCGCCACTCGCCGAGAGCGCAAGAGTTGAAGCTCCTTCCGGCGCGGACTTTGTGTATACTTTTCGCCGGCGCCCGATCGTGGGATCAAAGTGAATCGTTTCTCACGAAGCGCGGGAAGTCGGGACTTCTTTTTTCCGGAGTCGCGGCCGCCGAGAGATTTATGCCCGGAAAATTTACGGGCTGCTTTTCGGGGACTTGTTCCGCACTTGACGACCGGCATGTGTTTTATCCCGGCTCTCGGGGAAGGGGTTTAACGCCGGTATAAACAAGGCTACTTAAAATGTAATGCGATCATTAAAGAGCCGAAACGACTTTTTCTCGGCGGGGCAAAACGTTTGCTGCTTTGATCGCGGAATCTACAATGTAATTAAATGGGCTAAAAAAGATTTCTGTGTGAATGTTCGCTTTATTTGTTATTCAGTCCTACCTTTGAAGTCTCGAAAATGTAAATGAGCAGATTGAAATGTCTGAAAAATAAGTTTGCTCAACCGAAATAGCATTTAATAATGTCCACAATCATTGTGCTCTTTAATTTTTTAAATTAAGATAAAAATTAATTTTTTTCGCTCATTCGCATATAAAACCGACTGTATTCACACTCGAAATTCTCAAAGTATTCCCAATGAAACACTCAGCATACCTCTTTGTTCGAAAAAAGCAGCTATTAAGAAAGCGTTCGCCTAAGATCGGCTAATAAATTAGGAATCACGGTGCTCGGGTGACAAAAGATTTCTCAAGAGCGAGATTACGTTATCCGCGCTTCCAGTACAGAGGCAGGCAAACTCACGGGCAGCAGGAGAGGCACGTGGCGGGAGGAGAGTCGGGCGCGCGCGAGAGCGCCGTAAATTCCGAAATCGTCATTGTTATCAAGCCCCGCAGCGGCGGCTGTGTGCATGTGTATGTGTTTGCGCTCAGCTCTCGCGGCCCTCGATATACATAAATCAGCAAAAAGAATAGAATTTCCCGAGATCGGCCCTAAACGATTCGACCCCTATAGCTCAGCGACGATAATTCGAGCCCATAAGCGGCCATTAACGGCCGTAAACATCGGACCTATATCGTGCGACTGCAGAGAAGAAGGCCAAATTCCCGAGTCGATGAGTGGTTTTAAAGGATTTGCGACGGAAAAGGGGCTTTCAAGGGCTCTGAACAAACTTAGATAAATTTTTCAAACAGCCTTCAGATTACATTTGTTTTCATGTGAAACTTCAAATGGCTCTCTTGTGACACAATGATCTTTGTCCAAGCTGTAAAAATCAGTCGACTGTCCGTGCAATTACTCCTAATAAACAATTGTCGAAAACAATTGCTCTACTACCGTAAAATTTTTAAATTAAAAACAAAATAAAATCACAGTTATACTTAATCCTCGAAGTAAGATAAATATTACAGAAACTAAAAATATGTTCCATCTGTCGAAATTAGCAGCCTCGGCGAAAAACGATCTCTTCTTTTTTCCAAATTCGCATCGCAACGTACCGTTGAAATTTCGAAGGGGTTATTAGCAAAGGGATTTTTGCGGCGGCAAGCAGGAAGCGCCCAATGGAGGCTCGTTTCAATAGCTCACTGATTGCGATCGAGCTTGGCGGAGCCCCAGTTCTCGCGTCGGCTTTAGTAAATCCGCGGCGGAGAGTCAAGCGCCGCCGGCTAAGCGATACTTATGGCGCTCAGAGCACCGAGTAACGAGCTCGCCTAACTCGCGGCGTTAGCCCCTCTCATCGATACGTGCTAAAGCCGCGCGCGCGCGAGAGAGAGAGGAATATAAAAAAAAGGAAAAAAAAGAAGAGATCTCGCGCCTCGATCGGCCGCCGCCGCCGCCGCCGCCGCGCTTATTATCCGTTGCGCTTATAAGTCTCCTTAAGAAGGTTACGAGCGCGTCATTGTAAATCGCGAGGGGCAATCCGATATCCCGAGAAGCGGAGTAAAGAAAGTGTTGCGGGGAATATCTGGGGGAGAGAGCTGCGATAAAGCAGGCTTTGCCTCCCGCATTAACGCGCGCTGGATATTAGCGGAATTACTTTATTGACCCGGCCGACGCGTCACTTTTAAACGAGAGTTTATTGTTCTTAAGTACTTTTCTTTACGAGTTTCGTAGGTGGGTCCCCGGCGCCGGATTTGTCCGCTTTTTTTTTCAACGGAGCGGATTATGCGGCCGTGCGGTTTGCTGGGATGCGTAACTCTTTTCGCATTTGGACTTCGTATTTTAAAGCGTTGCCTAGTTAATATAACGGTATTGAAATGCAAATGAATCGAATTGAATTTAAACAGTTTTGCCGCATTTTCCGCGTCCGCCTGACCGCATTTACAAATCCGCGAAATATTTCGCGAAACCGTGGCAGGTAAATGGCACTCTGCGTTAATTTATTTAAAAATTAAAGATATCCTTCGGTTATTATCGCCAAAAGTTCATTTATCTCTCCCCGAAAGCGAATCCTCAATTTTCCAAGAGCAAGCTACCCCCCGCATTAATTCCCATCCGATAAGTACAGGCAGCAAATGAAGCGAGACAGCCGACCGGTTTATTCCAGCGAAAAAAGACACGACGCCCAGGCGTCAGGTTGAAAAAGTGGCAGCGCCACTCTGTAAAAGCGGAACACGCCTACCCGGTATAACGCACGATGCGCACGCACGCACACCTAACGAAATGGCTAATGATCGGCGTTCTCTCCCGTCGTTATTCCTGCCTTCGCAACATAATACGCGCGCCGGGGCACTTCTTCTTCTTCCGACTTGGACCGATCCATCAATCCTGCGGCGGAGGCTTAGTGACATCGTTTCGATTATTGTGCGCCTGATATAACCCCCGATATTTACACGGGAGGCTGCTGATGATTTTCCAGAGTTGCGCAATCCAGGGGGGTGAATTGTCCATCGTGTCGACAGTTTTGCCTAAAATTGATGATCGCCGTTTCTGGGTGTTTAACAACAGTGTCGGTTGTTGCTTCATTATAATTTCGTCGTTTTACGTCGGCGATTCATTTGTTACAGGGCGATTGATATATTACTGTAGGAGTGGGCACAATTAATCATAATTATGTAAATTATTTCGATACAGATGTAACTAAACTGAGAATAATCTGCGATTAAGATATTACGTTTTGCGTTTTCGTTATACATTAATGTTGTTTCTCGCACGCTTTTGAACATTTGGCTTCTAAAGCATTTTAGCTTTTCTTGTATGCAAAAACTGTTGCTAAAAAGACAACAAAAGGTTCACCGAAATCGGAGCTGAATACTTATCCTATTGATTTCCATCCAACACAGTTTACGCTACATTTTATTTCCCAAGTGCACTCTTTGCTCGAGGAAAAAAGGAAATTAAGCCGCAATAGGTCGATCTTTAATCTCCCTTATCGCGAAAACTCGGCTAGCCACCCCTTACATAACGTTCTCTGTGCACACACATAACGAACCCCAAAGACTGACGGGAACGTCCAACAAAAACACAGTGACCCGCGAGCGCAGCCAAAGTAATAATCCGTCCATCAAGCCAACAAATTAAGCAACCTATCACCGCGAGCGCAGCTCTCGAGGCAAGAAAGCCGTAAAGCCACCCCCTGAAAAGCTCTCTCCCGCAGCCCATTTCGCAGGCGCAGCGCGCGGAGAGTTGGTTTAGGAGAGCAGAGTCAATTGTCCGGCGTTTAATGGCCAGCCGATTTCGTCGGTCGATACAGTAGCGACCTAATCTCGGCCCTATCGCTCTCCTCTCCTCTTCTCTCTCTCTCTCTCTCTCTCTCTCTCTCTCTCTGGAACCTCGGCGGGCTTTTCTTCGTCCGACGACGGATATCGGCCGAGGATCGCCGTCACGTCCGCGCCCAACTGTACACCTAGACCTCCGAGAGAGCCCGGCGATCGCAATCTTTTTCTTTCGTCGAGCCTGACTGCTCACGAATCGCGATCGTTCCGTCTGTCGAGGTCGTGAATCATGACGGATGGAGGCTCTCTCTCTCTCTCCGCGGATGCGTATAATGCAGCTGCCGGTGTGAAACTAGTCACCTTTTTCTCGGAGAGAGAGAGGGATTTCAAGTGGAAGCGCTCTTCGTTTATTTTTTTTTATTTTTTTCAGCTTTACTGCTTCTCGCTAAAGCTGTTAAGGCGAACCGGTTGGCTCTGTGATATTTTCACGGATTCTTTCGGAGGCTCGTTGAGTGATGTTACCGCTCTTTACGTCCGCGCTCCCACAATGAGTTGCTATTTAAATGACGCTACGTTTTTTTGTGCCTTCGGTAATTAAGCCGCGAGAATTTAATTAATTTACGGGAATTAATTTAACCTATTTTTTCCAAGACAAGGACTTTTGAATCTAAAAAAAATAAACCTTCCAATCTTTTTATCCGTCGAGCAGCATCGACGTACCCATTTTAATTCATGCACCGCGCCGAGAACGACGCTAAAATTTTATTAGATCTATATTTTTCCGAGCATCGACTAATAAAACAAATCATTCTGCACCCCTCCCTCGTAAAGTAAAAAGGTTTAGAACGAATTTCGGCCCCGTTCGAAATGACGCGCCGCGCGCCGCGCGCGCTGACTTATCGCGCCGAATCACTTGGCAAGCACGCGCGATACGACGCCGTGCAAAATTACAAAACTCCCCCACCCGGCCCGGCCCGCGCCATTCGACACTCGGCTCGTTAAATAAAAACCGGGGCACACAGAGCTCTAATAAAGGAAAAACGGACGAGTCCCTCGTTCTGGAATCCCCGCGCGATGCCGCCCGGGGGAAGTAATTTTGATGCGCAGTCCTTCCTGCCGTCTTTCCTTCGCCGGGCAAAAAGAGCGACTTACTTCAACCGAGCGCTGTAAGCGAGGAGACTGATCAGCCGGCTGGTAATTAAGCTCCGGGAAAAATTCTAGATAATTAGACCAGGAATTGTGTAAGAAGGAGATAAATTATTCTTTGCACGGTTTCAGAGAGAATATTGAGTCCGAAGGTTTAGACCGGCGCGTCTTAAATTATAACGAGCAGCTTTACAGCTTCGTATAATCGGGCGATCCAGAAAAAGTTGCAGCACGATAATATCCTAAATATGTGGAAATTCCCGCGTGTATCTAAAATCAGGAAGGCCAGCCTTTTGCTCGTGGAAGCGCCGTAAAGAAGCCCGCACTGGTTAAGAGCGAAGCCTGCTCGAGATGTTACACATCCATCTCCGAGTAACGGCTTTTTCGGGCCGGGGTGGAGAAGAAGCATCGGGCGCTTCGTAGCGAAAGCAGAAGAGAGAGAGAGAGAGAGAGAGAAACGGGCTCAAATTAAAAGTTCTGAATTAATTTCCCACACTCGGTCTTACTTGCGCTCTCGGACTGCGAGGGGCGCCGCGTTTCTTATCCTCTTTTCTCTCTCTTTTCAGCCTCCATCTCCGCTCTCTCCCTCGCGCTCTCCTGCTTTCTCCGGTTTTTCTTTCCCGGCCGATGCTATCGACTAACGCGGCTTGAATACCGTAGTAGGCAGTGCGCGCGTTTTACACTCGTTAGCTCCTCATCATCGTCCGGCCATTTTTCGGAATTTATTTTCCCTCTTCCCCTCTTCTAGTCCGCCCGCGAGTAAGACGAAATGATAAAAGATGCGCCGCCTTGCAGCGTTTATGTACGTTTCGCAAGAAGGCCGTAAAAGTTTCTCCAGAGATTTTTCTACCTCGCGGAGTCACGAAGCTTTTGGCCTTTTGCGCAAGCTGTAACATTTTAGCCTGGGAAGTTAATAAAGCAAATGGAATTTTTACGTCGGCATAAACACACGTGTCTCAAAACCATCAATCCTTTAACTCGTCCACATCGTTACTCCGCGCGTATACTACTTATTCAATGTGCTTAAACAATGATTTATCGCGGCGGCCCCATTATTATTCCATTTGTCAGCGAACAATACATCTAACCGAACATAAATAACCTGTTAATCACACGACGTTTCGCGTGGCGGCCATTTTTCTCGAGCGTAAAGCAAAATCGCCGGCGATAACGTATACGCGCGGGGAGAGTCCAGCTTGGCCGCCGCCGCCGCCGCCGCCGCTGCAAAAAACTGTCACGCAGCTGTCATTCCCATAATTCACCTGGCGCTCTGGTTTGCAGCGAGCTCCCCGCGCGCGCGCAAATGTCGCGTGAAACAAGACAGTAGGGGCATAACTCCCGAGCCTCGCTAAACCTCGCCTGCAATTTCTGCTTTTGATTTAAGCGTTGAAAATAGTACGGCGACACACGCGAGAGGTCTCGCGCGGCAGATCCGTAACATTTCGTACGTGTCGTTAATGTCCCCGCTCGGAGAGATCTCAAAGCTCTCTCGCGGGCCGTATCCGAGGCGACCGAAAGGAGCTGTCGCTCCCCCGTCAATCAGCGCGTCAGCCTCTCGTAAGTTCCTATCTCGAGAGGCGCGAGCGCGAGCGATGTGTCGTAGGAGAAGCCGGTGTGTTACACATTCGCCTTTCTCACGATTGCGAGCGGCTTCGAGATCGGGGGGCTTTTCTCTCTCCTCATCGCCGGCGCGCCGATAAAATCGCCGAGGCGACACGCCGCGCGATCGTCGGGGATTTACTTGGACCTTGATTTACACTCCTTTTTTTTTTATACGCCGCGCGCCGCGGAAAAGGCTTGGCGGCCGAGGTATGATGTGCTCTCCGCGAGAGAGCGGGTTTACGATTTTATCGCGGTGTCGTTATCGCGGATATCGCGAGAAGAAGTGTCTTTAGAAAGTTTACCTCGCTTCGATTTAGATGGCTGGTCGATTGAAAAAAAAAATTATTTTATTAGCTTGATTGGAGTGTTTTGAATTCACGAAGTCGATCTTAATCGGTGGTGGTGAAATACGTTGTATTTAAAGGCTCTTGTGCAACTTTCTTAATTCAATGTGAAAACGCTTCCTGCTTTGTCGAAAGGCATTAGGTAGCTTTAAATGTATTTTGTGAGAATTTATGGTTTTATTTTTTGTAAATAAAACAACATTTACAAAATAAGTGTTTATTTCTGCTATTAATATCACAGAGTCCATTCCAGCAAAATTACGTATATACAACCGCGAAGCAAACAGAGGGCAGAGTTGATCAATTTTCGCATCGCTAATTTCTAGAATGAGAGCTACATTTAATATCATCCGTGCTGCATTCCAAATACATCATAAATGCCACATATATCATCGAGTTCTCAATAAAATACACTCGGCAACATTAATCATACCATGCCAGCTAATTAAATGACATCCAGGAATGCGTTTGTTCTGCGCTGCCCAAATTCTGCAGAATAGCTTAAATATTTTCCTGAATGCGGAAAGCTCTCGCTAAACACGCGCCCACATTGTTTTCTCCCCGGAGCTTCTCTTGGAGTAATAATTCTTTTGACTCGATCTCGAAGAAGAATGGGAATTAATTCTGCTTGCAGGGTGGAAGATTCTTATAATTTTCCAGCTCAGATAATAAATTCCAGTCCTAAACGTAATTCTAATAAAGTATAAAATCAAAAAATAAAACGACAAAGCACAAAAGACCGAATTAATTGACAAAATACAGCGCCCATTAACGCAGCGAAAGTCAGCCCGTAAAACTCGTCCATAACTCTTCCAATTACAAAGCCATCCGCAAACACATGCTCGACGTTCGACTTATATCAAAGAGCCGCGCGGCACCGAAGGAAAAAAATAGCTTCCCCTTTGAGCCCCATCCCAAAACCCAGCTCGTTTACCTCCCCCGTCTCTCGCTGCACGGGCGAATGCAGCCGCGGTGTGCACATGGGCCGCAGTTCCAGCGCGCGGGGCATCCGAAATATCTCATTAGTAGCCGCAGCGCGCGGAGCTTCCGAAAACAAACCTACCGCCGAAAATAGAGAGGGAGAGAGCCCCGAGGTAGAGCCGCCGCCGCCGCCGCAGCCGCGAGAAAATTGAGAGAGCGTGTGTAGGTCGCGCGCAGAAGCGCGAGCGCCGGTTATGAATAATAAACTCGCCGACAAAGTGCCTCCTCGCGAGAGCGGGGATCCTCTTCTTCTGGGAAATCTTCGCTCGCTCTTGACTCTTCTTCGCGGCGGCTCGGAAACGCCTGACCCGCGTGCGAAGTAAGCGGCGGGAGGTGGGAAAAAAAACGGAGGGGGGAGGAGGAACCAACACGGAGTCGCAAATTTTTACGTGTACGTCGTTTTGCCAATGTCTCGCTCTCTTTATAGTTTCGCGCGAAATTGATTTTTCAAAAGCGAGAGCTGGATGGGTGGTCCTCCCTGCGTGCTCTTCATTATCGCACTGCCAGATCGTTACTTGAGGGCAAAATGAAAAGAAATCTGTTGCGACGCCGAGGAAATAAATTGAGTGAGCATTTGTTAGTTTTTGCATTGAAGTAATGAGAAATAGTTAATAGACTGTTGCATTCAAAACAAAATTGCTTTTTGTAATAAAATTGGAATTAAGTTAATTTTGAAAAATATTTTTTCATAAAATAAAATGCTTTCTATTCGGATAAAAATTTACATGTACATCATGATTTTTCAGAAAATGGAAAGCCCGAATTCCCAGAAAAAGTTCAAAAAAGCCCGTCCAGTTAAAACCGTAACCTAATAAAAAGCCGACGCAAACACATTCAGACGCGGCACAACAATCCTATTTGCAATACCGAAAAATTCGTTTTCCATCGCTGGCAATCGAGTTAAAAGTTGCGTAACGCGCTTTTTTCTCGCTCTCCCCGCATCTTGCCGCGTAAAAGAGAAACCCAGCACTTGTGTGCCCCGAGGCAGTTCGAATTTCGTCCCCGCTGCAACGCGCGAACGTTAGAATCTTTATTAAGATTCAATGCGCGTCGGGCGCATTCTAAATTATTAACTGCGCCGCGTATCCCCTTTTCGAATTTTAATGGAGTTTTCCTTCGGCTCCGCGTACCTTTCTCTATATCCACTTGCGGCCCACATCCACAGGATAAAAGAGATCAGAGCGGGCACAAAAAGCTCCGCGCGCGCGCATTTACATTTTTATTTCCTCGGCGCCGCCGCAAAATCGATCGCACGAAGATCCTAATTGCAGAATTACGCGAGAGCGCTCCTAGAAAAAAAAAAGAACGACCCAAAACACCGTCGAGCGACAAAGCGGCGAGCATAATTAGCGATAAATAATGTGGCGCACCGCGTCGCCGGCGGCCGATAAATCCAGCGCTCCCCTCGCGGAGGGCTTTGCCCATTAACATACCAATAATAACATCCCGCCCATATTTGCCTAATTTATCGACAGCGTCGCACCGCGCGCACCGCAGCCCGAGAGAAGAATCACTCGCGCATTTATTACTTGTTTTGCCCGCGTTGATCCCTTCGCCATGCTAATGACAACGAGGAGCCTCTCCAGGCGCCGCGGCTCACGCGCGCGCGCACATGCTTTTATGGCGAGCGCGTAACTCATAAGCGCCCATAAAGGCCTTCCTAATCACTGCCCGACCCGAATTTCGGCCCTCCGCGTATAAGCGCAGTTGGTACTAATGCCCCAATATCTTTTCCGCGCGTCCCGCGATAAGCCGGCTATTAATAAGTAATAGTCCGGGCTGTGTGTGTGTGTGTGCGCGTCCGAGGGAGACGAAGCCCAAATTTGCTAAGCCTAGTGACATCTGTGGTTCATCTCCGCAAACACCGGGAGAATACGAGCCGCGCAGTCAGGCGGGAGCTCTGCCCCGGATAGTCCTTCTCTCTTTTTTTTTGCCCTAGACTTGCCGGGTCTTGGTCAAATATAATTTGTCATTCGAATGGTCCAGTTTTTTTTGGCCTCGGTGTCGGATTGCAGGTTATTGTCCTGGAATAATCACGCCGAGGAGAAGGTGCATGTGGTGATCGTAATGGTTTTTTCGGTCGTAAAAGCTTTTTGTGTGCCCGAATTTATTACGTGAAAAACTGCTTTTATTTAGGCAAATAGTATGATTTTTGCAGTATTGTTAAATAATTTTTTTTTTTTTTAATTTTTGTATTAATTTTTTGTGATAATAAGTCACTATAAAATTTGTTCTCACGCCATTTTTTTATTTTGACCGTTTTTCATAGCCATGCTCTAATGTCTATTGTCATTGCAGATAAATCGACAATGCAACTATTACGCCATGAAGTGAGCCATAAAATACGCGTTAAGAAATATATACCACAATAAAAGCATTACACAGTAACTTTCGAGCGAATTTTCACCGGTGCCTTCTCCGATTCTTAGTCACATTCGATTGTCGGCGAATGAGTCACCAAAAATCTCCCTTGAAACACACACCGGCGAAAGTCCTTTAAACCGTAACAATGTTTTTTTTTTTCAAGAAAAGCCGCAGAAATCGTAAAGTCACTTGCTAGAGGCGCTCCCCGCATGAAAATTTTAATTAATTTCTCATTACGCGTATCGCGGAACGGTCCATTGTGTCGATAAGCATCCCTCTCTTAAAAAAACGCCGACTCGCGTATATATATATATATATATAAACTTCCCCCTTTTCCGCACAAAAGGCATTCGCGAGGCACTCTCTCGCTCTCTCGGAGCACTTATCGAAATAGGGTGCGCATCGAAACTCTTTTATTTTTTGCCTCTCTGTCTTTCTCTCTTTTCGGTCCGTTTCGAGCGATGCACCGAAGACTCTCGAGCATTAAACTCCCGATTTTTCAGAGCCGATATAATTCCCCCGCATTCAACAGCGGCCTGCGTTAGAATCAATATTTATACAAGAGTCTATATCTCTATCGCTCTCTCTCTCTCTCTCTCTCTCATAATTCACGGCGCCGGCCTTAATCCATGAGCGCATGTGAATGGCGCGGCCACGCATGAATGCCCGGTTTCGGATGTACAGCGCGCGATATAATGGCCTCTTTAGTTTTGCGCTCGAGAATCGACGAATTTCAATGGAGGAGAGCGAGGAGCAGAAGCCCAGTATATGCGAATGGCAACAGTGCGTGGAACGTATTTTCGCGAAATTTCAAAGCTAACTGTATCGTCGTTTATGGCGCCGCGATTCAATTCATTATATCGGCGATCTATGAAGTTTTTTTGTTTCTAATAGAACATTGTCGATTTTCGACGATACCTGTTATTGCGAATAAATGAAATATTCATTGATTGATTTGGTACCCACTTTTCGAAAATAAATTCTACAAGAAATATAATAAGACAACACTTTGCAGTCATTTGTAACCTTACAGCGCGCAAAAGTAGCCTGTTGAAGGCCCTAGTGTATGTAAAGCCCTCGGCTACTAAAACCTTATTTATTTTTCGACCATTATTCTTACTTTGGGAGAAACGAAGCGGATCTTCTTTTGTAAAGTTTCTTCCGATTGCTTGATTCAATAGAAAAATGTCGTTTTTTTTAGCAAAAGCTCGTAACAAATGAGTATTACTTTAATAACTTGCTTTCTATTTCGGTGATGTCAAAAGGTTCTTTTTACCCTGAAGTTTTCTCAAATGAAGGGTAAATAATTTGCTGAAATATTATAGTGCGATGCACTACTACAATGCATTTCACTTAAAAAAATTACTGTGATCTTCTTTTGTAAAGAGAAATGTAATACTATCAAAAGCGAGCTTAAATCAATTTCGGATAAGTATATTTCATTACTAAAAAATCAAAATGTTTCTATATAACATTTGCAGCTATCTCGCATTTTCAGTGCTGCCGCACAATAGATTTACGCGGGGCGCATTGCCCGGCTTTAATTCCCAAACAATTAAAATGTGAAGAGCACTCGGCGAAAATCTCCCGCATTACTGAATTTAATTAAGAGAAAAATATAAGCTTAATATGTGCAAAAGCTCAACAAAGAGGATAAAAGAAACGTAAGAAGATTCGGGCGGTGTGCGCAACAGCCCCGAAGCGACGCGACGCCGCGCGTCCTAACAAAGAGAAAAATACACCGCAGATGAAACACACACAGAGAGAGAGAGAGAGAGAGAGAGAGAGAGAGAGCGAGGGAAACTGCGGGAAAAGCCGAATAAAGGAAAAAGGGGAGGTCGGGGAGAGAGAGAGAGAGACAAGGGTGCTAAGCATGTGAAATCGATGGGGTAGCGGGAGAGCCGAGGGGGAGAGATGAGAACAGAGAGAGAGAGAGAGAGAGAGCGAAGCCGTGGGCCCGAACGCGAGCTAGGGGGTTCCCCGCGCGCCGATTCAATTCGATACAATCGGGAGGATATATTCCACGCTTCGACGATATATTGCTTCCGCGTTCCCCGCGACATTCTCCTTCTCTCTCCCGCGGCGTGTGTATACGTGCACGCTCCCGCGAGTCGGTGTGGTGCCCCAACCACACACACACACACACACCGGCGCTGCTCCTGAGTCCTGCGCCTTTATTTCGTGAATCTTCGCGTCGATAATAACGGGAACCTCCGTCATATTAGTGCTATATGCGCTGCGCGCAAAGAGCACGCGCCCGTTCGACGTCTCTTATCTGCTCCGGCCAACTAGAAGCCCGCAGGATAAATAATCGACCTTCCTGCTTTATTCTTTTTGCTCCGCGCACGAAGGCAGATAAGGCGGCTCGATGAAGACCGCAGAAAGGAACAGGAGTGTTAAACGGAAGCCCGGCCGACAGATAGGAGGTGGTGCAAGTGCTTGAATTAGCGGGCGACTGGAATGGAGGCAATGTAGGAGAGAGATGATGGATAGGTGGACTTATACATTTTTCTCGCTGGACTTTGTTCGCGGCGCATGATTTATTGTGCCCTCCTGTTCGTACGAGCTTGACCGCGACGGGTGTATATATATGGGCGACACGTGCATAAAGATGCAGACCAATTGCGAGACCGTCGAAATTTGTAATTTTAGTGAAAGCACGTCAGAAGTTGTGCGCAGCTGCTATTCAATTGCAATTTCAAGTTTTGATTAATTGGAGGGAAATGCGGCCCGCGAACGGCTGCTTTGATGAAAATAGTTTATTTGCGGATATAAATTTAGCCCTGGTATTAATATATTATTAGTAAGTAATTATATCGCCGTGTGTGGCATTAACATATTTAGTAGTGCAGTTTTAAAATTAAACTGGCGGAGTATTAATTTATAGCACGTGTCAGCCGCAGTATCTAAAATCTTAAACGGCGATAAATCATTTAATAGCATGCAAATATCATTCAGTCTCTGATGCGATACTTGGATTAATAAAATTATTCACCGATATAATGCATTTAAATTAACGTGACATTCATATCACTTGAAAATTTAAATTGACAATTTTATCTCTTTTAAAGACTAATATATAAAGTGAGATTGGATTTATATTTAAAAAGTATTTGAAATTAATTTTCTCCAATTACCAAGATAATTTTTTTTTCCACTCAGAATAACCAGTTATTTAAAAAAACGAACCGCTAAAAATATGGAAAATCACCGAAGATGAAAACGAGCGGAACTAGACGAGCGAAGCAAGAAAAATCGATGAACGTAAAACATCATACATCGAGCTGGCCGATCGTCCCTCCTTTTCGACGGCACAGAAAAATTGTCAGCAAAAACAAAAGCATTCCTCGGGAAAAGAGGTTTGACGTGGAGCTCCGGCTCGGCGCTCTCCCATCCTTCCCTCTCATTGCGTTGTGCGTCGGTGTATCGATACGCTCGGTGTCCTCTCTCTCTCTCTCTCGCGCTACCCGGTCCCGGGAGTTTCGTCGGTTGAATACAATTTACTACTTTATTCTGCTCGGAGGGAGCAGCAAAGCAGAGAGAGAGAGAGAGAGAGAGAGAGAGAGCCGCAGTAAATATACAAATGCATACGGGCGCACCGATACAATAACACGATCGTAAAAGAAACCGGTTGATGGTATTTATTAAGCCGATCTCGTATACGTGTTTCTGTATCGCCACGGCCGAGTCGCGGCCAGGGGAGTACGGTTATTGTTGTTTTATGTATTTGTTAAGCTGCAAATTCACGAGATGCTTATGCCTTTATTATGCAATCCTGGACTGCCGTAAGAAACCTTTTCGTCTTTATGGCGATTTGAATTTATGATGGAAAGTATACCAAATTAATGTTAAAAGCTTGTGCGTACATAATATAAAGTCGGAGAAACTTTTTAAATCGGTAAAGGTGCACGAAAGACTTTTCTTGTTAATCATTAACATATTACGACTATAAAAATAATTTACCTCTTTCCGATATAAATTTAACATTGCACATTCGGTTTAAAATTAACAATTACTTGGTTAATTCATAAAATGAATTACCCCACTATTTCGATGAACTAAAATAGCCGGCGATTAAGCGTACAATTTTGAACGCGAACTGCGAGTCGCTTTAATTCCGTATTAAGCTCTGAAAAATAGCAGAAACCCAATTTTCTGGTCTCCCGCTCTAATTTTTCGCCGGTCAACACGTTGAATTGACAATTTACGAGGCGGCTCTCTCGGTGTACGCGCATAAAGCTGCAACGACACCGAGAACATGCGCGCATACATAGAGGGGGATTTGCACAATTCGCGCATTACGTTGCATTACGTAAGTCATGAAAAGCGAGGCGAGCGGCGGGCCGCCGCCTCCAACGACGCGGAAGTGCGGAGAGCAAAAATTTGCATGCCCATACGTCAGTTCCGGTAATTCTAAGCTGTCAAATATTTCGCTCGCCCGGCACGTGACTTGACTTGAGGAGACACGTTCTCTTAATGCGGCTTAAAAACCGACCGACCGCTTCCTTATGGCGCCGCTGATTCGTATAAGTATTAAAAATGGACCAGTGCGAAAATGAATAATGCGTTCTGGTAATGCTGAAATAACGTCGCTTTAAATTTTTTTTATTACGCAACAGAATCTCGATTGCGTTTTATACGAAAACACTATAGAAGTGGGTGTGAATTGAAATTGCGATAGCTTCAAAACGCAAAAATAATAAGTTTATTGATTTTGTTTTGAAAGATATTAAAAAATTCAAACGCCATCACTTGCGCATAATTCGAAATTTTTACAAATCATGTAACGAAAGCGGCAGTAATTCGAAGCGAGTAATTGGTAGAGTTCGGTATAACCAGTGTCGGCGTTTCAAAAGGTTTTACGGTCAAAAGCTCGACCTCAATTTCGAGCCTGGCCAATTCACACAGAAAAGTCTGTGGCAAGAAGTCTTTTACTGATCCCTTCGCAGCCTCGGTATTCACACGCACACATGAATGCATGTATATATGTATATCCTCGGCAAAATTTAGCTCGCTGGTCGCGAGCGAATATTGGTAGTGACAGAACTACATAGCAAATATTCATCAGTTTAATTTTCAGCGTCGAGCGAACTCTTTTGAAATTTAATACATTTTTATAGATATTTCGCATGCATATTAATGGTTTAATTCGAAAATGAAAGATTTGAAAGGAATATTTTTCTTTCAAATGCGTTTAATGAATCCTTTTAATATTTAAAACATCAATTTCTTCATTTCTATAAAAATCTCTCTCGTCCGCGGGTATAATTTTATCGACCACCGCGAATAACTAATTTATCCTTCACCTCTCCGAATCCAGCTTAAAGTAAGACGTTTCACAAGCCATACCGTGCCGCATCAAGATAAATGAATCCTTAAAGATCCGGAGCAATAAAAAAATCATTTAACGCGCCTCGAACTCAAAGCTGAAAAGCAAAAAAAAAAGAAAAAAAGAAAAACCTCAGCAATGACAAATGACTCGGGGTCAAAGGAAAGCTCTCTCGAGCGCATCGGGCCATCGTTTCCCACAAGCGTCGAAAGATTCCCCGTGTCAACTGCAAGGCCGCCGGAGAGCAACAAGCGTCAGCGGGCACAACATCGGAGGCGCGTCCACAATGCGGCCGTTCCATCTTGTCTCCGGGCCACTTGGTTCCAGTTGACATCTTGCATTAGGTCGATTGTCACCTGTCGGTAAATAGCCCATCAGCGGCCGTGTGTACACAGGGCGCAAGGGGGGTGGAGGACCCCCGCCGTCGCCGTCTTTCCGCTCCCCCGACCCCTCGAGTGCCCGTGCACTCCGAGTCTAGTCCTCCGACGCGAAAAATTCTCCATCCCAGAGAGATCGGGGCCGTGTTTGCGCCCGGAATTTAAAATCCCGGCAGCGCGTGCAACAGCTCCTCGAATGGACCCGTCCTAGCGTGAAAGGGAGCACCCCTGGGCTGAGAGGGGGCGGCGGCAGCGCCTTGAATCGCGATTAGTTTCACTCATGGCCTCCTCGGTCACGCTCCGTCGACTGCACCTGGCTCTCTCTCTCTCTCTCTCTCTCTCTCTCCCGCTCCATCGGGGTGCTAAGCTTCGGAGCGGGGAGGCCGCGTCGAGGGGGCGCACCAGATATAAAGGAAGTAAGGAGGAAGGAGGCGCAACAAGAGGGATTTAAATTTTAGTGATCAAAGCTGACGAGACAATGAGGAAAGTCAGCAGGAGGAGAGGCGCTGTTTTGTCCTCGGACCTCGACTGGAGTTATCCTTTGATGCCGCGATTTTCAGATTGGAACGAGAAAATTTTGTTGATGCTTCCTGGAGAGTAATCGGAGAATATCCCGTCGCTGTGCAACTGGGATAAAGTTTGCGCCACTACGTTTGATGGGAGACAAAGTTTCGGCTATTAAAACCGAGCGAATTTGTCCGTGACACGAATTCTCGTTAATTTGACCCACTGACCCAGTGACACCATTTCTTTAAAATTGACCGAATTGCATTATAGAAGGCGTATTTCCAATTTTATTTTGAATTTTTGAATTGAGCCCCTTTGTTTCACGCATTTCTCATCACGATATATTTTAATAATTTAATTTCAAAGTAAAAATAAGGGTTTATTGGGTTTCGTCAAAAGTTGATGAAACAAGTCAAATAAATTATCCTTGTAAATTCAAATAAAAAAAAGTAAAATAAAAAAATCAACTAATGAGTCTAAAAGGGGAGAAAATAATTATCGGAAAGTTTAGGGGTAAACGCGTGCGGTAACAGGCGGCAAAAGCCGATTCGAAAATTGAAGGGGGGAACGTACAGGCGATAATTAGAGGTACTTCCGCTTGTAAGTGACAGCTTAAAACACGCGGTTTCAATTTTACCAAAACACGCACAAAGGGCTTTTATAAGCGGATATGGGGCGCGTTTGTAATTCTGGAAACACAACAATTTCAATTTCGGTTATCCTTTCACCAACCACGTAACGGAAAGCTTAATTTTAATAACGGCTTTGAAATGTTCTAAAATGAATCTCAATTAAGGCATTAATACTAATTTATGCATATTAAATCACGATGATATTCCTTTTTACATAACGAAATAAACAGCGTTTCGCGTTAGCAATAAGAAATTTATAGACCCTTTGCACGTATCAGCGCGTTTTCAATGCGCCAAATGTAAGCCATAAATTATAATTATAATTTTTGAAGTCGCAGAAAAATTTTTCACAAACGCCCTCTCGCGCAATGATAAATGCCGCGCAAAATACGTAATTGGCTAAACACGATAAATAAATTCTCTTAACGAAGGGCATTTTTTACGCATTTCCCGGATACATCGAGCCGACTCGCCGACTAAAAAAATAAGCGACTAGCTCGTCGGCGCACCTGCGATGAACAATAAATTCAGCAGTTTTGCGCAAACCGCGCCGGGGCGCATAAAGCACCATAAACTATCATTACGAAACGACGACGAAACGGCTAAAATCGAATTCGAGCCCGCGCGATCGCGGCGCCGCGGCCCCTGGCTCTTTTATTTCCCGCGAATTTATTCGAACGGCCAAGTTTTCGATTGGGAGCGTCGATTGCGCGCTTCCCGGTTAATGTTTCGGCCCCGCTGCGCGCCCCGGCGGAGAAGCGCATAAAGAATCCCGGCGGCCGTTCCGATTTTTCGATGTTCGTAGGAGTTAACTGCCGCGGTTAAATTCATTAGGACGACACCGCACGCCCGATTCTGACCGGAATATCAATGAATTCCAGCTTTAACCCCGGCGCAAATATACGCCGCACGGACACGCGTGCGTCTATCCTATATAGGTATATGTACGAATGCACGTAGCAGCGCCGCCGCGCCGCGAATGAGATATATAGGGAGAGGCATAAATACGACGCTCCGAGCGGAGGAGCTGCGCTTTTTGCATTTTGATTTTTCGAGCCTGCGCCGTCCCTTATTCCGAGTTAACTGATTGTTTACTCTTCCTCGAATGAGTATTTCAGTCGGATGTGTGTGTGTATGTGCAGCCGTTAGTTAACCTGATGTAACGCGGCTGATTGAATTTATAGACGGGATTTACGTAAAAATGTCGCGGCACTTCAAAAATTTATGATCGACGCGCTTATTGGTTTTATTTGGCGCACGTCAATGCGGCGTAATTGAATGCGCGGCTACAAATAACACCGGGCTTCGATAAATTCTGTTTGAATATATTACCGTAATGATACAAATATTTGTTTTAGTGATTTAAGAGGCGCATTTGTATATGAAGAGAAAGTTCATTTCACCCTAGAGTTTATCGAGGCTCCATTATTCTCTGCGGCGCTTCCGCTCTCGCAAATGCGGTACAAAAAAGTTTCTGTGTACGTTAGCATACATCAATCCTCCCTTTTTTTTCATACACCACGATACGTACTGTATAAATATTTGTAAAGCACAATTAGGCTTTCTCGATGCAGAATATCTCGCAGCAGTACTTTTTCCACGGTACTCGGTTGGGTTTTTTTCTCAAAATAATGACTGGGCATAACTCTTAATTTCATACTCCGTCGAATGGGATTCTCTGCTTAACACCGAATAAAATTTTTTTTTTCTAACCCCCATTATGCACGATCGACCAAAACCCATCATTTTTTTTAACAATCACTAAACGGCTTCAACCCCCCGGACTCGTCCGTGAAGCGACCACTCGAGGAAAGCGGATGAATAATTTGGCGTTCCTCAAAAAAATCATCTCGGAGGCCGGAAAAAAGGTGCTTTTTCACGATCTAACGAAACAAGCCTCTCGGCAAAAACCTAAGCGCAATGAATTACGGGCCCATAAATTCAGCATCCCACAATGAATCCCGGCAGTCCATACAGACGCACACACAGAGAGAGATTCGCATTTTGAAAAATCGCCTGCTAGCGCATAAACGAGCGGGGCCAAAAAGGTGGACGCTCCGCCCGACTGGAAACAAACGCAAACAGGCGTCAGTTTTTGAATAATGCCATCTAGCGAAATATCCGGGGCTTCGGGGTCCGTGCAGGGGGACCGCGCGCGTGCACGTGTGTGCGCTCCGCTCTCGGCTTTCCCTTTCCGCGCGCGCGGGACCGTGGCGCTCTCGTGGACGCGGCGCGGGGAGCATAAATCGACGAGATGCCCGATAAAATAGCCGAAAAAAATGTACGAGTCCTCGCAGAATAAATATAAGAGAGGTGGTCGCGGTCAAACGCGGGGTTATGAATTACCGTTTAAGGGGGGGCGGGCCCGGAGTTCGCGCGTGCCGTTCGTGTCTCTTCTCTTCTGTTGCTCGAGAGCTGCATTTTCATTTCTGGCCCGAGTTGATTAAGCTGCGATAATGCGTAAAATAATATATGCAGAGAACTTTATTCGTTACAATTGTCCTTCAATTTGAAATTCATGAATAGAAGGTCTATATATCGCCGTTAGCGTCCAAAGAAAAGTCTTTAAATTAATATATGCGTCGACGATCGAAGTGTAACAGTTGCTCCGAAAATGGCCCGCAGTCGATTGGTATACGAACCGCCCGAAAACGGAGAAACCTATCACAACAGCAATAAACGCACCAGTAATTCAGCGCGGAGCCATCTATTGGTAAGCAATTTCCTGAAACGTCGGCGAGATAAAATCTGCATCGAATTAATCCTCGTACGCTCGCGATGGCCGCTCATGCCGTACATATTTTTCTCCCGCACACGCTCCCTTTGTCCCTCCGCCCATGATGCACGTTTCATCTCTCTCTCCCTAAGCGCGGGGAGCATCTCCCCGATAGGCGCGCGATTTTTCCGCCGGCGGGGGAGGAGAGAAAAAATATTCACTCGGACCACCCCTCGGCCGGAAATTTGCTCCTTTCCCTCCGCCCCGCGACCGAATCCCCAGGCGAGTTCTGTCGGCTTTCCCCCCACCTCCCCCTCTCTCTCTCATTCTATGTCGCGGGCACGCGGCGTGGCCCACTTTTGACGACGGCGCGCGTGACGCTGTTGCTGCCTCTCGCATTATGTATTTACCTAAGTACCTCGGCTGCACACTTACGACTGGCAGCCTCTCCTGGTGCGCGCGATGGCTCTTGCACGGTCGCGGAGTGCGCACAAAAGAGCGCCCTTTTCGAACCCTCAGCGTTAGAGCGCAGCACTTCTTTTGCCCTTACTCGACTTTCTTTGTTACATCCGGTTGGAATGAAAGTATTTCTGCTGTTTTGCGAGAGCGAACGGAAAGTAAATAAAATTAAAGGGAAGTTAAAATTATCTCTGCCTTTGGGAAATATAGCTTTAATGAAATGTTATCAAGTTATTTTGTAAATTATACCCAATTTATTAACTTGCAATAAACTCTAATAAGTGAAAAGATTTTTTTGCTTCGAAGGGCAATTATTAAAGTCCCAACGAAATCCCAGCATTTACTTCGACCCAACTATTTCTGCCTGGAACATAACTTCTTTATCTGCTTTTCCCCGCTCTTTTTGTCAGTGCCATCGCCAGAGCACTCAACGGTCAATGCGTTTTCTCTCTCTCTCTCTCTCTCTCTCTCTCTCTCTCTCTCTCCTTTGGCTTTTTCGCCGCGCATACAGTACATCCCTCTTTTCTCTTTCCTCCTTTATTTTCCCTTAACGCACCTACGCGTTCATAATCGGAGCTCTTGAAAAAGTTTGCCCGATGTTTGTCGACACGCCACACTATTCTGTAGCGAGTGAAGAGCCTTTCCCCCTTTTTCGAGATACAATTTTTTTTATCTTCTTATGTGCGCTTTATTGAATACAGGCTTAAAGAATAAGCTTCGCGTGTTGGAGTTCGTCGAGAACCGAATGAAAAGAATATAATCCAAAATTTTATACTTAATAAATAAAATACTTAATAATTTAATAAACAAAAAATCTTCTAAATATCCTGCAATTCTCTCGTTTGAAATTTATCGCACCAGATTTCCCCGGCGATACCTCCCACTTAAACTCCGAACTGCCATTTAAATTTCGCAGCAGCAGCTTAGCGATATCGCGTAGTAGTCGCGTCGAGAGTTGCCCAAAATTCGCTGATTTGCAAGTAAAAGATTTCGATGAATTGCCTCCGATCGTTCCCTTATCGCACGAAAGCCGCTCTCTCTCTCCGTTCGGGGATATACACGGCGGAGACGTGCCGCGCGCGCGGCCCCGGCTTGCTCGCGGAAGTGCTGACGCCAGACGCCAGGCCACTATAAACCCCCGAAAACCCGTAGGCGGGCAAGATAGCGCGCCAAGCCGTCCGTCTTATATCGCCCAGAGGCTCCCAAAATTCGAAGCTCGTCGCGAGAACGTACTCGCGCGCATCTCGCGTCAATTTTTTATCACTTAGAGCCGAGGTGCTTTATGCCCCTCGAATTTTAGCAAGGGGCAATTTTTAATAATTCGAGAGCTGACGTTCTCGAGGGCACTCGGAGCACACTCCGCTGTATCTAGATAATTCAGGGATTCTTGATTGTCTATTCAAAAGAAGTTTTATGCTTTGAGTTATGTGCGGTAATGTTGTACAATTTTTACACGAGTTTTAGGGTAGATGGGAAAATCGTTTTGCTCACGCTTAAAAATGTACGTGAAATTTATCAAATAGTTTACGTGTAATTAAAGCCACTAAAATACATGAAATACATGAAATCCGTGCATAAACAATTAATAAAATAGCTTAGAATTCGTTTGCGAATCAATCAAAAACATTTTTAATCGCAATATTCGCTTTGACTTCGAAATAAGGCAAAATTCTCAAATTACTTTTATCAAAATACATTAAGCAGAATTAAAGTTTGGAAAAGTCGTCCTCGCAAGCCAATACCAACAAATAAGCAAACGCAAGAAGCGCCGAGGTTCCTATCAGTCGAGTTGAGAGTCACGGTTCCCATAAGGTTTGGTCTACAAAGATCCCGGAGTGCTCGCTATTTCGTGTCCCGAAGGCTTTTCCCTCCACCTCTCTCACTCCTTCTCTTTCTCTCTCGGTCTGTATATTTTGCGCTCGTGTGCAGCTCTCTCGCAATATACTCTCCGGCAACCCTCATCCTCCTCTCCCTCCCCCCGCGTACATATGAACATCTTTGCAAGAACGCACACTCCTAAGAGTGTAATGCTCATTCACGTATATACGTATGCATACTAGTATACGTACCGGGTATATACATAGATATTCCTTAAGTCACCGGGGCTTTGTGTACTTACTGTACATTCGTTAGGTCGCTCGCGCAATTACTCAAGTAAACGCTTATTCCACATTCTCGGTGTAACCACCCAGCCGCCGCCGTTTCTATCTTATGAAGAGCGAGCCTTTATTTGTTTAACGAAATACGCATTGATTGCGCCTGACTTCCGAGCTTTGCGATTTCCGATCTTTAGTGGGCTGGGAAATATTACTTTCGCGCGTCTATTTATTACGTTCGGACTGGCTTTGTTGAAGGTTAAAAAATAATTTAAATAAAAATTGGGGGATTTTTTATAAATTTTATTTCGACAGAATAAAATACTCAAACGAACTCTTCGCTTTCAAATTTTTACAACAAATAGCAGTTTATTGAAAAATTCGCGGTTTCAGCCGAAAAAACATTCCCGATGAAAAATATTCCTGAAAAAGCCGCCGGATCAGTTATTAACTTTGCAAAATTAAACTGCATATTTGAAGCTGGGAAATGAACATTTATTAAAAACGCACCGCCTCCCAATTGCAATTTGCAGCGCATATCGAGCAAAATTAAAAATCTAAAAACTCGTCAAAGCGGCAATATTCACACAATCGAATGAAAAAAAAAAAAAAAAAAAAAAAAAAAAAAAAAAAACAGCCGAGCTAAGCTCGAAGATTAACAATTGATTCCCTACACGGAGAGAATTTTCGCTTAAAAATTACCCAGTAAAATGGGCTAATCGCAGGATAATGCGATTTTCTGGATAATATTTAGCCCCTTTTAGAATAATATTTACTCTAATTGAGGAAGTTTTACTCTAATTTCGAGTAAATTGTTTCTTGTACAATATTTATACAGACATATGTGTCAATTTTAATCGAAATATTATTATATTGTAGCAGAAAACTGTGTATATTTTACTCGAACTGTCTAAATTTTACTCGAAAAGTGTCTAAATTGT
>UCOM01002228.1:0-28748 GCA_900474385.1 Ormyrus pomaceus | reverse complement strand
CCCCCTCTCCAGTAATCCCCGACCAACACGGCCGCTGCGCTTGATCCCAATAGATATTCGACTATACGGCCCGGGCCCGACGTCTTTGATCTTGCGCAGCTACTTCCTTTTCATTTTTAGCCGCTGCCGCTCGAATCGCTCGCCCCTTTGGCTCCTTTCTTGTTAGCCGGTTTTATTGGAGAGGACTGCGGGAGTGATGCCATTACGGGGATGACGATTTGCGGCCTCCTCGCCAGACGGGGGATTTCGATTTTCTGCGATTGCAGTGCTCGCTTTCAATATTGGCCATTCTGCAAAGTGGCAAAAGAGTATAATTACAGCTTACCAAAACTGGCCATTTATCGCTTTATTTCTGGAAAATCACATTTATGCCAGTCTTGAAAGTTTAATTTACTTAAATTAAATTTGAAACGCTTTAAACCGCGGTTGCGGCGCACTCGAAATATTCTCTCGTAAACGACATTATTAATTCAAATCCTCTTCCGGGAACACACTCAAAAATTCATCCAAACAGTCTATTGTGTAACGGCTTCCGCGTGCCAACGTCACTCGCAAGTCCTCGAAAATGCCTGCGACCCATTCCTCCGGTCCCGACAGTCGGGAAATACAAAAAGGGTCGTCGCGTGTCGGGGAGGTAAAAACCTATAACCGGCAGTTTTTCAATTTGCGCAAGACAATGTATCCGAGCCCCATTATTATCTCTCTCCCCCCGCCCTCGAAGTCGGAAAGCGCGTCGTCTGCGTCAGTCAAGTGAAGGAGAGCCGCTCCTAAAGAAGAAATCAAGAGGATTCTCCCGCGAAATTGAGAAAGCGAATATAACGCCTCGACTCGGTAATAGAAACGTCGCGAAGGCTGCGCGCGGCAAAAGGCGCCCCCCGATTCGTATAAGCGCGTATAGACGCTCTCTCTCTCTCTCTCTCTCTCTCTCTCTCTCTGGCGCGAGCGCGGAAAGGATTTCGGCGCTGCTGGGGCAGAAAGGGCACGAGTGTCTCCGCCGACGGTAAAATGCCAGAAACAGTGACGTCGCCCTGAATTAAGTTTTCTCTCTCTCGCGCACTCGGCTCGCCTTCGGTGGTTGTATATATATATATATATACAAGAGTCGCTCGTGTTTCCCGCTCGGTTGCCCCGCCGCTTACTTGCGTGTATCCGCGGTGTAGAAACTCCCTGCTTTTACCCGGAAATTCTCCGGGGAACGCCGGCATTGCCGGGGATTTCGTTATAATGATACGCACTTGAAAAAATAGCCTCATTCCGGCTGTGCGTGATAATTGAAATCGGGAAACTGAAATTTGTTTGTCTCTTTCTTTTTTTATTTTTTTTATTTTGGCGCAGACTAGTTTTATTGATTGGGTCACAAATATAAAATATTTTTTCCAGCCATTATTCACTTGCTGAAAGTTTATATACCATCAAGCCGAATTAAAAAAAAAAATTAGTAGCACATCTATTAAAAAAATAAAGTTCAGTAGATTATACCGAGTTTGGTCAGCCAGCTCCGAATGAGGTTATTAATCCTTTAACGCAACACCGGTAAATCCGCAAGCACGGATTGTACTTCCCAATCGCCGGTATATATATGATTGAAGTTCTGATTGCGTCGAGACTTGCAGGAAGATTCCTTGAATATACAGGAAGCTCGCGGTTACTCGCGGGCCGAGACTGCTTGCACTCGAAGGAGATAATTCGCACGCGCTTCCTCGCGCAAACTTTCGTCACGTTTTACTGCTCTTCCCCTCTCCCTCCTCGACGACGTCGGAACCAATGACAATTGGCCCCGCTGTCTTATACACAAGGGGCGACGACGACGACGCTCCTTTTTCCACCCCGAGAGTTTACGCGCTTATGTACCGCATTACGAATGTAAATCTCGTTCCCGCGGCCGCCGCGATAATTTGCATTTGCAGCAGCCTTTTTTTGCTCCTCCCCGCCTTCGGCCCGCTTCTTTTTCCGCCCCCGTCTCGCGACGAGGCGAGTCGGGACGGGCGAAAATGCAGATCCGGCCGCGCGCGAGCGTCTGCTTTTGTTTTGACGAGCGAAGTGGGCATTCCGTTCGTGATTCGTTTGCCGACTAGCTCCCGCTTTTTTTCCCTCTGGAATTCGCGCGGGGGCAAATATTTTTTTTGAAATTCCTAGTTTTTTTTTTTTTTTTAGAAGAATGCTTTTTTTGGTTTTTTGATAAAGAAAGCCGGGAATGCGCGACGGTTAATTATGGCAAAAATGAGATTTAATTGGGACTCGGAAAAAAATGTTCGGAATAGACGGCGCGCCTCGCGGGTACGCTTTTCGTTACATTTATCATTCGATAAATGCGGCGCATGAATCTACATATCTGATAAATGCAAATGATATATATTTCGCGAACTGCAAAATTTATCAAATGTTAATAAATCACTAAAAATTAAACTTCAATTATGATTCTTAAAATATAATATTCTATATATCTCTTGATCGGTAATAAATTAAGGGCAAATTTTCGAATAAAACTTCTTAATTAAACAGAGATTAATTGTCTGTCTTAAAAAAGCGAACCACCGAAATATTTTTTTTTTTTTAATAAATGTATCCTCCCCCCGCTCGAAGATTAACTTTTTATAACGAAAGCTATGAAAAGTTCAATTTCATTTCGAACTTTAATTAATTACCATCGTCTCCGGATCGAACTGCTGTCAGCGGAGCATTAATTAAACCCCCTTCGCTCGCATTCTTAAAATATCAAAATCCGCGTAAAAACGTCAAACTTTTCCCCGTCGCGCGAGTCGCAATCAAAATTTTCCTCCCGAGCTCTCTCGCCTTTTACGACGACCGCGAAATTATCCATCGGCCCGATAAATCGCCCGTTTCAATGCGCAAAAATCTCATAAGTCGCCCCCCGTCTCTCGACTTTAATGGCCCAAAAAAAAAACGGAGACAAGCCCCGCCCCAAGAATATTATGAAATATACTCGGAGAAAGGCGTTTCGGTCCATTCTCGCCGATCGTCTCCTGATAGAGGAAACGTGTTAGGCGAGCCGCGGCCGCGCATACAAAGTGTTCGCTTTTCGCGGCTCTCGCGCGTTTTCTCCGTCACATTTTTTTTTTTTTTTTTTTCGAACGGCGACGCGGAAGTGCTTTCTCGCTCTCCGCGAGAGGGGCTTAAATCAAAGGAACGCGAGCGCGTGATCAAAATGGCAGCGCGAATTTTGCCCTCGCGGAAAGCGGAGCGATACGCGGTTGAACGTCGACTGTTATCGCGGCGCCGATATTCGTGACCTGTTTTCCGCTTGTTTTTTTTTTAGATTCTAAGGATACGCAAAATACCGTTGCCAAAAATTCCTGCACAAAGTTTTAATATTGGGAGAGAGTTTTTGCAACTTGACTTTGAGAGATTGATAGTACAGACTGGTGAACGAGAAAAATTCAATATTCGTATACAAATTTTTCGTACTTTTCTGTAACAGTATTTACTATTTTATTTCAAGAGCTGTATGAATATTCATTTTATTTTCTCATTTATTTATATGGACCAGGTAACAATAAGTTAACAATACATACAGCACAACATTCTGCAGAGATAAATGTTCATCTGTGCGCATACAGGATTTAAAAAAAAAAAAAAACAAACAAACAAACAAATAAAGCCATCGCGCATTTTTTAAACAAAATTTTAAAAAATTCAAATTTTAAACAATACTCCGCTATTTAGATTATTTCCTGAAGTAAGGCCGTACATAATTGGATTCACAAAATAAGTAGTGCTTAGGGCGAAGCGACCGCGAATATAAAGTTTAATTAAAACGAACCACAATAGCGCGATTACGAACAGTATAATTACTCGCAAAGCCAAACACCTTCTCGCGAATATCCCCCGAGCGCCGCGCTCGGCTGGAGCCTGCAGCCTTTATTTTCACTTTAGAAGCGTCGTAATACTCGGAAGAGCACGTTCATTGGCTGCGTTGCGCGATATTTTTCGGTCCCGGCGCATTCCGAGTAATTCTCAATGAAAAATGCAGGCAATGCATAACGAAATGCGCCCGGAGAGCTGCTCGCGAGAGAGAGAGAGAGAGAGAGAGAGAGCGAGAGCTCTCGCATCATCCGCAGGACAAAAACTTGCCCGCGGCGATAAATATCTCCGGGCGGCCGGCGGCGGGCGTTTTATATCGTTTGCATCACTTTGCCTCGCTCCTCGCGCCGCGCTTTACTATTTATTCGCCGGCAAACGGCCGCAATAGAAGAGGGTTAATAAAGTCCGAGAGACAAATCTTGCCCCCGCGCGAAGAGAGAACGTTCTTAGGGCAAATGCTTATTTGGTATTCCTTTCGTCGTAATGCCGCGAATAGCTGCTTCGCATTGCGGGATGATGGATCGGGTGCTTGAGGTAATTTACTTATGTAATTTTTGAAATTGCATCTTTTTTACAGGGAAGAAGGGAGCCCGCGGGGATAGTATTTGGGTAGTTTCAAAGGGGAAGTTACGGAGGGCGTATAATTATTTTAAGTGCGGAAACATAAATTAAAGTAAATTATTTCTGCGTTATCTGTGGAGAAAAACGCGTTTAAAGTTAGTTCAATCATATAAAAGTTTTATGCATTCGCATTATCGTCCTCGATATTTTCCGCTCGAGGTGTTTGATACATTTTCCTTCGTGCGCTATCAATTTATAACTAATGTTTTTTATCGATAATGTAAATATAGCACTGTTTTTTAATACAAGTAAATAAGTAAAAGAATTTTATCGATATTTTGATTTTTCACCCAAATTAGCATCCACGCGGGGAGAATTATCGAGTAAAAATTACCCCCTAAATTAGGCGAATAGCAGGACAAAGTGATTTTCTGGATAAAATTTAGTCCCTTTTTATTCACTTTAATTTCGCGTAAATTTTATCCTAAAAGGGGCTAGATATCCAGAAAATCGCGTTGTCCTGCTATTCGTCTAATTTAGGGGGTAATTTTTACTCGAAAATTCTCTCGGCGCACAATCTTTTTGAAATTAATTCCATTATTGTGAAAATGATCTTCAAAATTCTGAGCTGATTAAATTCATTAGTTAACACTGATCATCAGTTCCCTCTCCTCTCCCGTATTCGTAATAAATTACTCCAAAAATCCGCTGCATATCAGCGCTAAAAATGCAAATTCCAGCCATTCGCACGTCCCATTAGAGCGCGGGGCTGAAATTCGCGCGCCAGGCGAAAGAAAACGGCTCGGTGCCCCGAGAGAGAACGTGACTCCCCTTGCCTCGCTAAATTCCGCGGGCGAAATTGAAAGGAATCGCGCGTCGATCGTATACGATTATAAAACCGTCTATACACGGCGGTGCGGCTCTCGTCCCGCGCGATTAAATGATGAAATGCGCGCCGCGCTCGGACTTCGTGAAAAGTCTCTCTCTCTCTCTCTCTCTCGCTCTCTCCCTCTACGCAGCCGCGCACGGCTCCTTATCGCCCGCTGCGTCCAATGCATAAAGCATAAAGTTCGTATCTCATGCATAAATTCATACGGCGAGAGTCATAACTTATGGCTGCCGCTCTCTCTCTCCCTCTCTTTCTCTCTTGTTCGCCGCGGCCGAGAGAGCGCCGTATCGAAATCACCGACAGTTGACTGAGGCACGTATGACGAAAGGGAAACGCGTATATACGGGGGAGAGGGGGGGGGGGGGGGGGGCGAGAAGGATGAGGTACTCTCCGATAGGACGAATGTGGAAATTCCATTTTGTGTGTACCGGGGAAATCCATTTTGGATCGCGCAGAGCGCGGCGGCGCGCCTGAAAAATCGCCCAATTATACGGGGCGATCGCTTTTCCTCGATAATTCATATATATTTTTCGATCTTGCGCTTCGTGTACGGGAGGTAAGATACAGTTGCAGTGCTATCCGCGGCCCGACGTTTATGGCCGCCGGAGAGAAAGAGTGCACGCATATATGCGCGGGATGTGATCGATCGTGACTCGCTGATAAATGACGCCTTTGCGCAGTCACAGAGTGAATTTCTAAGCGGCGTTAATGGCAGCGAGTTTATTATTTATGCCCATTCACTTCATTGGGATATCTTGTCAGTGATCTCGGATTTATGAACTTGTTAGATACATCGGTAATTAGGATAAATGATTTAATTGGGTTAATGAGCGAGCTATCAATGCGTTGAGTTATTCCGGCGAAAAGAAAGATTGGATTTGAATTCTATAATTTTTATTCATGATATTGGACTTTTAAAACAGATATGAATTAGTTATATTTAAGTCAAATGTGATATTGTCGACAGATAATGGCATTAATAATAATTGGTTTTAAAATTTTAATTTTTTTCAGTGATACTAATATCATAATTGTTACGTAGAAAATGAATAACTTTTGAACAAAAAATTGTTTCTAACATCTCTAATCTAAGACTCAATCAAATTGTAAATGTAACAGTAATTATTAATTTTTTTTTAATTTTCTACTGCAAAATCAAATTATCTACTTAAAAAATTTATTTTATTCTTCTCAGGAAAGTCGTGAGCAAAATTATGAATTTTTTTTATCTGAGCTCGAGTATAGAATTTAAATTTCACAATTTTCTGAATTATGTAAATAAAAATAAAATCTTCAATTATACACTACTTTCATGCTTGATATTTTATGATTTATCTTTATGTAGATCGAAAAGTTTATACAGATTATATACCTCTTGAACAATAACAATAATAATAATAATAATAATTCTATTCAATTTTGAAGCACCATATTAATATGTTATAATGTCTTGTTATCCAAAGATGTATTTATAGACTAAAGCATAAAAATTAAACATTAATGAGAGGTACAATATTTTATATTTAAAAACTTTTGTTTTAATAAATAATGAACATCTGCTAAAAACTTGTACTTCAAACCCTTATTCGAATGAAAGCAAATTTAACCGAAACACGTTAAAGGGCTACTTCCAGCGAAGGTGCAATTTTGATAAAAATACAGCTCCAAGCCAACAATTACCTGGTAGCGCTTTGGGGAAAGACCGAGGCACAAGTGCGCACGCAGTCACTCAATAAAGCCCAGCCTCGGCTCCTCTTCCCGCGCATACCACGACCTCGTCTCGACTTCCTTGCCAAGCGGCGAACCTCAAAGGGAGAGAGAAAGAGAGGAATCTTCCCTCCCTCTCCTCGTGATTTACTTAACGTCTCGCCAACTCGGAGGGAAGAAGCGCAAGAATATATTTCTGCCCTTACCAAAGAGAGAGAGAGAGGAGGAGGAGATGCACACTAAAGCCCACCTTTACGGCCCAGGGTACTTAAGCGAGATTTCTGTTTCAGATTGCCGACTGGGGAAGTTCGCCGCTTGCACTGGTAAAGGTGGAGAAAACGCGGAGGCGCGCACGCACACCGATGGCAGCGCGTAAGCTCGGCGCCCTCCTCGCCGCCGTACTGCTGCAGCTCTGTCTGTGTGAGTCTACACGCATATTTTGAGTTCGCTTTCATTAAGCCTCCCTCCCCCCCCTCGATGTCTCGCTGCTCGCGCGTGCATAACTATATACGCGCTTGTACATGTATATCTTCCGCGGCGGCGCGCCGCAGTTTGAGATGGAGATGTCGCGTGGCTGAACCGACCTGTTGCCCGAGGACGAGTATGCGCGATAATATTCGCGTAATGCGGCACTCCCCCCCCCCCCCCCCCCTCTTCCCCGTCCTCTTTTTCACCGTTGATGAATGCCGCCGCTGAAAGCCTCTTCAATTCGTAAGTCAGAACGAGAGAGAGAGAGAGAGAGAGAGAATGAGAGCTTTGATTGATTGATAGAAACGGTAAAAAAAAATATGCATCCAAAGCGTATGACAAAACGCTAGTTTTTTATATACGGAAATTGAAAAAGTAATGGGAAGTTTTACGCGGGTCGGAGGTAAAGAATTACGCGGCTCTCGATCGAATATGCGGCGATTTCTTTTAATTGCCGTCGGACGGAGTGCACCGGCCGAGCAATGCTGTAATAACAATGAAATCGTCGATTCGCGGAAACGGCAATCTTGATGAAGCCCTTGGGACTATTTTGAGGCTATCGCGCAACGAAGGCTAAGTTTATAACTCACTTTAATGGGGCTTTGGGCTGCGGAGATAGTGCGAAATATCATACACAGCGGTATCGCGATCTCTGCGATCAAACATTCTAAATTTGTAATGCCGTAATTCAAAGCTGTGGCACGTTTTTACCAAAATTAAAATGCTCGATACGCGCCGCGCGCGGAAAAAGTATTAGCATTTTCGCGCGGTAAATGTTATAACGGATTTAATTTCTAATTTTTAATTTTTAGTTGAAAATTCATACGGAAGCGTGAATTTGCAGTATTTTAGTTGGAGTGCAGGTAACTGTTTCTGAAATCAGCGTCCTTAAAAGTGAGTTACGCGTCATGTGCTTTACTACGAAGTGCCCGAGAATTGCTGCTACAGATTCATTACAGTTAGCGTCCGTTTGAGGTAAATATTCTGCTACTAAATCTGCAAAATTAAACGCACCAGTAACAAAAAATTGTTAAAAATATTAAACTGTTTCTTTTTTATTTTAATTGTTTTACTTTCAAAAAAACCCTATTTTAATTTCATAAACATTAAAATGGCAGAAATGAAAGATTTCACGATATTTATTATTAATGACTGCTCGTATAATTACAAACCAGAAACCGCAATTAGGAATTAATGAATTTCGAGAAAGCATATAAAATAACGTAATTACGAATAATTTTATATTTAAACTATTAATTAAAACGAAAGATAAAATAATTTTAATTAAAACTGTCACATTACATGCAGCCCACTATGCGGCAATGGCATAAACACGTAATGCTCGGAGAGCAGGATTTTGTTAGTACACGAAGCGCAGAACTTTAGACTACTATAGAGGCTCATAACAATATAATAAAGCCGTAATGCGTGCAGGCCTTTGTGTCGCGGGCAAGAGTACGCGGCCGCGAGTACAGCTTTTTTCGATTCTCAGAATCTATAACACTCCGCGGAAAAGCCTCGCATTAGTACATTACGCGAGCGCATAGTCGAACGAAAGGGAGAAAGAGGGAACAGAAAGAGAGAGAGAGAGAGAGAGAGAGAGAGTGGCCGATAGGGCAATAGAGCAGACGGGGCAGACATATTTTATTCAAATCCGTTTTAATGCCATTAGATTGGGATGAATTATTGTTATTATCCGGAATGATGCAGTTAATGCGGCTGACGTACATTTTACGGCGCGCCCAGCTGAACTCCTCCCTTCTGCAGGCGAAAAATACATATATACATATAAAAAAATCTTGCCCGCGCGCGAGCCGACCCGCCGCGCGCATTTATCGCTGCGATATAGCTGTTTGTCGCGGCTCGATAAACTCTGTCTTTCTCGTACCTCTCGCAGCGCGGCAATCGCGGTGTTTGCCCTTGCGATTTTCATCTGGGGCTTTTTATTCGCCGAACCGGCATCGAGGGCGATAAATTATGAAGAAAAAAAAAGAGAGGGAGAGAGAGGCGAGAGGAAAGATTAATCCCTTTTATTCCGTAAGAGCGTTATTAATTGTTAACGACGTTAACGATGACGAATATTGAGGACATTTTTTAATTAAAATCCGGCCAGGCAAATGCGACGTGGATCGAAGGGGGGAAACTTGCATTATTATTCAGTCGTAATAAATAAAACCTGATTTTCTACATTAGTTAAGCGCTATACGGCATTTATTGAGCTCGTGTAATGCGGAATTACTCCCAGCAACCGAACGATTTTCGAACAGAAGAGTCATAATTGAATTTGAATTTGATTGATTCTAAATAGGAAATTTAGATGAATGCCATTGGCGATATGTGATTCCGGAGAAAAATTTCCGTCTCTTTTATTAATATTTTCCATGGACGAAGGTTATTTTGTTATAATTTTTGAAAATTAGTATCTCCATAATTCAGAGCACTGGCTGAAATTATCATAATTTGCATCGTGAATGTATAAATTAACAAAATTAAAGCTGCAATATCAGACCGTACATCAGACCGTACAACTTTTAATTTATCATTCTTCTTAAAAGTTCGATATCCAGCTAAAAATATTAAGTTCATTTTTGCAGACTGAATAAAGAGCTATTTTACGAAAGTTTGGAAATGTTTTAATAGCTCGTAATGGTATACGGCCTGCAATCACGCATCGCCTGAAAGTTTTCGCATGTGATACGTCGGTGTAACAGTTCGGGATACCGAATCTGTCTCGGAGTTCGTAAAAATTTTCATTTTTGAAAACGATGCATCATTTTACGAGATAACTGTTGAACTTTAATAAAAAGGAAAAAATAATTATCTTTTTACATCCATCTTCATTACCCCGCAAAAAAGTAAAAAAAAAAAAAAAATAGTTTACGAGACACAATACATTTACAGTAAAATCGTATTATCGGCGCACCTAAACCCGAAGCACACGCACGCCGGGGAAAAAAGGAAGCAGCGCATCTGCAATAAATAGCGGGGGTCGCATCGTCTGCAGCGCGTCGGAACTAAATCAAGAGCCTGGAGGGGGATCCGAGCCAGACTAGCCGCATCTCGCGAAAAATTGATCGTCCGGTGACCCGCGGTGCGGATCCTTACGACACCGTAAAAAGCTCGAGGTGGAAGGAGCCGCTCGACGAGAGAGAAAGAGAGGGGGAGGAGGAAAATAGAGAGGGCTAAGTGAAAAGCAAAACCTTTGATGAATCTGGCTTCTTTCGTCGGGCCGAGTACTTTGTTGTTGTCGGACTTTAAGGCGTTGGAAGTTTGCCGCGGGACGAAATGACTGATCTCGTCGTGATTGGGTTTCGTTGTCTCTGTGATTTGTGGGACTCGGCCATCTCCGTCGCGCGGCAGACGGTGCCCTTTTTTTTTTATATACGCGCACGTCGCTCTGCTTGAGACTGGGATTCACTTCGATTCTCGGTGACTTTTTTATTAACAGAAATGACTTTCGATTCTTTTTTCACGACTGATTCGTTCTGACGAACGATAGAAGCGTGGCAAAGAGTTATTCGCGTTGTAAATTATTCAATAAATAATTGACTAACCTTCCATCCATTTATTCAGCGGCGCTTAACAAAAAGAAGAAATCACGGCACAACAGACGTAGAACAATCGAAGCGAAATGCAAAGTATAAGATTTACAGGCGGCGGGCAAAATTTATGGCCCCTTTAAAACTCCGTGAAAGAATTGCGCGCAAGATTCACGTTAATCTCCGCGCGAGCATTTGCTCGCCAATGCTCGTCTCAATCTTACGTGATGTCCGACGAAACGCGGATATGCGACTACTTGCTCGGCCGACGAGCCCGTCCGGCGTTTATAGAAAATAATAATTCGGCCTCGTCATATTGGGAATCGAAAAGGAAGGCGAGAGAGCAAAAAGGCAAAGGTAACTCGGCGGGACGGCGCGGAAGCAAACCGAATACAAGCCAAAGGAAGATTTATACGCGGCGCGGCTACGAGGAAATTGATAGCTCTTCGGTAAACTGCAGGAAACAGCGGTAGCGGGGCAGCCTGGAAAAAAAAAAAAGAAGAGACACACCGAGAGAAGCAGGAAAAACAGAGCCCGCCAACCGGCAGTCAAGCAAGATCACGAGGTTTCGGTGTAACGCTATGCATCCAGCTGGAAAGGATTTGGCTTACGATTGGACGGTTACTGTCGCGTATTCGTCATTCGCTATGAATTCCCGCTAAAATTAAACTGCAATCGCGGAGTTTTGCAATGCTTCTGTGCTGAAATACTGCTGAGCTTAGTAAAGTAATTACGTATTCAAATACTGAAATTAATGGATTTATTAAATTACATTTTACCCGCGAAAGTGAATATAGTTTAAACACGTATTGCTATTCAATTAATCATTTAGTAGTGCATAATTTATATTTCAATTCGTTGACACACTTTAGCGAAAGGCAGCAGAGTGTAAAATATATCCATCGGAGAAAGGATCTCGCAGAATTCAAAATAAACAATTAAATTGTAAAAAATATTGCGAAAAAACTAACAACTATTATCTTTTTCTTTGTTTCTGCGCGCGACGGCGAATGGTAATATCCGACTGTAACTGCTGTTGGCCCAAAACTTTCCAAAACAAACTTTACGCTGCGTTCCTCGGCAAAAAAAAATCGCCTACCAACACTATAATCCCTGCATTAAGCACAATTATCCATAAACAACTCCCCCTATTCTCGGCTCTACCCCGGATAGATTTTTCGTGCGTGCGCGCAAGATAAAAGTGCAGAGAGAGAGAGCAAGAAAAGGATCGCGATACAGTTCGTCGGACCGCTTAGCACTAAAATGAAGCGAAGCGCGAAACTCTCTTTTTCGGCCGGGGGAGGTGAGCTTCCACCGCGAAAAATAAAGCGAGGAGGCGAAATAAGGAGTTCCGCGCGCGGCAGACGATTACCCTCGGATTGGGGCCGTGAAAAGAACAGAGGGGAATATGGGGTCCTTGACTTACAAGGGGGGGAGTTTCGGCAGCTGCCGTCTGCTTCGAATTGCGGAATGAAGAAGTTTTTCGGGCATAATCGATTGAAATTCATTGAATGTGGGGAATAATGATTCGTGAGGAGGACAAAATTAGGTGGATTTTACGCTTAAATATGGATTGAAACTGCAGTTTTAAGTGCTTTCAGACTAATGCGAATGTTGAATGCTAATCAAGATTTATTATATAGTAAGTAATGATTCGGATTCATATACATTCGTACAATAAGTACATTCTAAGATTAAATAAATTCAAATTTATATGACGGTTACTATGGGAAATATAAAAATAAACTTAAAAATAAATTCTATTCTCAAAACCAACGTATAAACATTTCACGGTCTTACCTTAGAATATTAAATACTTTCTTTTAAAATCACAAAAAACTGTAACAGCAGGCATTTTCTTTTCTCCCACTGCATACATTTGGGGGCGATAAAATACGCCGCATAGAATTTTTAATTCGCTCCAAGTCCCTTTTTTCTCTATAAAAAAAAAAAAAAAAAAAAATCTGTCAGTTTTCCTTTTCTGAAATCTTAGAAATTCCATATATTTCAAGAAGATAATTTTTTTAAGCCCCATAATCTTCTTAAAAAACTAGGCGGACATAAAACGTCTGTGTTTAAAAATATTGAGGTCGATCCAGTAAAGTAGAGATTTCAGAAAAATAGAAGATAAAAGGAAGGCAGGCTCGGGCGTATAAAGGTTTAACGAATGTAAAAGATACTGCTGGAAGCGAGAAAGAATCAACTTTTATCTTTGCCTGCAAGCTACCGCGGAACAAAACTATTCGCGTGTACATAATAAGGATGATCTATCTGGTATATTGCATTGCACCGCCGTACGTAACCGTAAAAAAGCGCAAAAAATTTTATTTGACTTTTCGCGTTGTTGCTTTTCAGCCGTTCGTTGCAGCGAAATCTAATTAAAATCTGAGTAATTATAACTTACTTCTCTCGATGCGCACATTCGCGGAATATTGCCCTCGAAATGATCCGTCTTCTAAAAATACACGAGAACCGCATCGAAACGCGTAATTTAATAACCAAACTCGCGCGCGTCCTATTTTCATTTTATTAAAAAAAGGAACATTTTTTTAAAACTGAAAACTCTCTAATATGGCAGGACTAAATTAACGCATTCCTTTCACCGCGACTACGTCCGCGTCGCGTGATCGAACAATTTCAAAGGTGGGCGGCAAAAATCCCGGCGAGGCAAGAGACGTAAATAAAACAGGATATATCAATCGCGGAATCCGATGCAATGGACGTATAGAATCGCACTTGGGTGCGAAAACGAAGCCAGGGGAGCGCGAAAGCGACGATATATATAGATCGCCGACGGATCATCTGCGCGCGACGGCGGCGTAGACGTACATATATATATATATATATATATAACGCAAGCGGAGTCGCTCGAGATTATGCTAACGAGACAAATCCACTCCCCGACTATATATTCCAGACCGATCTCTCTTTCGCATTTCCGTATATGGATTTTGCCCGCGCCCGCATATATCCCTCTCCCGGACCGGTTACATAAAACACTCGTCGATCATTTTTCCGCCTCGCGGCCAAGACAAAGAGAACCCGGAGCGAGAGAGTCGCAAAAGTTTACGGTAAACGCTTCGGGGGGAGGTTTGATTTAGCATTCGCGCTCGCGTATAAACTTTACCCTGATTTTAAACGGAGTCGCCTGCTTTTCTTTTCCACGGGCTTTGCATGATTACGCGCAACTTTTTGCGAGGAATTCCCTTTTCGAGTGTACTCGGGCATTGGGGGGGAACGGAAGCGGTATCGGGGGATCATGCTGTTTCTCTTGATTGACTCGGATTACCTTCGCCTCGGTGAGCTGGTTTCCGATGTAAGGGCTTTATCGAGTTACTGGAGTATTGTTGTTGGCAGGCACTTGCAACTGAAAGATAACAATATTTTCATTCTTATTCGAAGGGATTGTTTTGTTATATTGCGATAGTTTAATATTCTTCAAAAGCAACTAGACTCGCTCTTGTAACATAATAGCGATCTCTCTCTCAGAATTTCCGAAATATTTTCATCAACTCGGAAAATGTTGAATTTTTAAATTTTCAAAATTTTACAAGTTTCATTTCGCGCCAGTTGCAGAAAATAAAATAAGAAAAATTGAATAGATTTGAAAATTTCGTTCGCTGAATATGCAGCACTTTGGAGCCTGATAGATCTTGCAACATTCAGTTGATTCTTGTCTCCAGTTGTTTCCAATCCTTTCGATCATCTCAATAATTCAAGTTTTTTCCTCTGAAGCTTTTCAATTCAAAGCTTGCATTTCGATCTTCTTATAATATTAAAATGCTTGTCACGTCTCATCTCGGGGGAGGGCAGTGAAAAGGCTAAAAATTGCCCGCTCATGCATTAAACAATCAATTGAAATATAAGATTTTTCCACATTTCATTCCCACCGCGCGCAAAACTTTTTTATTAGCCTCGTTAGAAGTGATTTGAAATCCTTTCGAAATTAAGCCGTCCTTTTTATCGGATAGGATAATGTTACACCGCCTACACTCGTCATTCCGCCAAAGCCAGAAGGAATAAATCCGTCATTACGATCTCTGCAGAGATAATTTCTTTTTCCGATTAAAAATGAATCCCTCCATCAGAGAGCTGAAATTCTCTTCTCCGAGCTGCTCAGGCCAGCAAGCGGAATCAGCTCTAAACTCATATAAAACTCAAAATCGCCTTTTAAAGCGCCTCTACTGCCCCGCGGAAAGAAGCGAAGAATCCAAAGCTGCGCGGAAAAAATCTCAATTACGTCGCATAAACGGCCCTCGTATATATACATTTCTCGCAGCGAGCTCTTGAGAACGAATAGAAGAGAAACGCACCCCGAAGACAGGATTCGCGAAAAGCTCATCAGCGCTTCCTCTCTCTCTCTCTCTCTCTCTCATAAAATAAAATAAAAGAACGAGATAGAAAAGGCAAAAAAGATTGAAAGGAAGGGGAGTACGGGAGGAGTAAGAAGGAGTAAGACAGAGCGACAGCGCAGCGCGGTGGCTCTTAGCAGCTCAAAGTGGCTTACGGCGTGTTCGCGGCAGTCGAATAAAGAATTAAATGCAAAATTAGAATTCCGCCGGGGGGAAAAGCTCGAGAGCTCGGGAGCTATAAAACCCTTGCCTCTCTCCTCGTCGGGCGGCAGGCAGATGCGCGCCTGCAGACTCGCACACCCGCCCACCCACACACACACACACACACACACACACACATTCGCAGAGGGAAAAGCTCGGGCTCTCTTCACGCCGGATTACGATTGTGAGACTCAAGAATTTTTCCATTTATCGCTCCTCTTGCACGAGCGCATGCGAGAAATTCGACTCCCTCCCTCTCTCTCTCTCTGTCTCTCTCACCCCCCGTACATACACGCCTAACTATATATACCTATCTATCGAGCGTCGACGTCGAGCGAGATTGAACGGTAAGACAAGCGCCGCCGGTCCGAGGATTGGAAAATATCGAGAGGAGCTTTGGCCGTGGGCGAGTGGGTGGCTGTGTATCGGTCGCCAAAGCGAGCTAAGGCGATTTGTTAGGCGTCCGTTTGATTTGCTGGATTGCCGCTCGTTTCGTTCGCGCGGCGGAGAAAGTCGCCCCCCCCCCCCTCCGGTCCCCGAGAGATTTTTCACGCTTCGATAGAATTATATTTGTTTTGCCTGTGTACGAAGTGGGTAATGGCACGGTGTGTTTTACTCTGTTGGCACGCTGCCGTAGGTCAAATAACGCCGGAGATTATGCCGGAATTCTTGGCCCCGCTGGAGAACCACACGGTCATACAGGGCCGCGACGTGTCCTTTACCTGCGTCGTCAATCATCTGCAGTCCTACAGGGTAAGATTAATCGATTTCCATGTGTGCTTACTACGTGTCCCCGAGTCAGTGTATAACTCATACATCGCGACGCTGTGGCTCTTGGAGATTGCGCGCTGAGGAAATAGAACTTTCGATGAGATTTCTTTTGAAATTAGTACGAGAACATTTTTTCATTCGACTAAAGTTTTTAATCTTTGTCGAAAAGTAAATTATTCTGCAAATTTACGCGTTTTGATTCGAAAGAAATATTTTTAGTTTAACTATATAATCAGCCGCTATTAATTATATATTGCAACCATCATTCTTAGGGTAATATATGATTTGTCGAATTGAAAAGTTGGTTTTACGATATTGTTTAATTAAAGATCATTCAAAATATCACATATTTTCAAATAATAATTCAGTTTTTTATTATACTCTTCCTCCCTGCTTTTGATTTTAAAATAGAACGATGAAAATAAAGTAGAAAAATAAGTTACTGCATTTTATATTGATCCAAAATCATTTCCTCCTCTCGCCGCAAACAAACGCTTCCGTTTAAAGCAGCCATTGAAAGAGTGCCGGAAATCGGGCTTAAAATGACGGGAAAATCGTTTGATTGAAGGTGGCGTGGATAAAATCGGACTCGCGGGCCATTCTGGCGATACACACGCACCTGGTGGCGCACAATCCCCGCCTGTCCGTCACGCACAACGGCCACAACACATGGAAGCTTCACGTCTCCAACGTGCAGAAGAACGACTCCGGCACTTACATGTGCCAGGTTAACACCGAGCCGATGCTCAGTCAGGTAAGATGGCCCAATGCTGAATTATGCAGCGTCGATTTTTCTCTGAGGAATGGATTTTCTCCGGGGAAATTATGCCCGCAAGCACGAACAGATGTAGTTTTACGGGGGGTATTAGGAAAACTTTCTGTTCGATACCTTTGCAATATTTTATCCGCCTACGCATTTCAGAAATTTAGTGTCTGCCTCTTATTTATTGGAACTTTAACGGTACGAGGAATTAATTGTCTGTGAAATTCTAAACTGGTGCAATTATTTCAAGATTAAAGCATGTGTATTTTTGAACGAAAGCAAATATTATCTTTTAGAATTTTCATTTGAATTATTTTATTCCACGTGTCTGAATTAACGTTGCAAATTTAATAAGTTTCAAAACAAAGGTAACACATTCATAGCTCCAAACAGTTTTCAAAGTAACATCATTCAATATAAAATAACCAACAGCAACGGAGTATATAATAATAGTATAATAATAACATAACGAAGTCAGACTCAACTACAAAGGCATCCGAGCCACCTCCATCATTTGAAGTTGAGTCTGAACAGTGGTGTACCTTTCACAGACTTCGACGCGAGCTCTCGAATTTCCGAAAGTGAAAATCCCTTGCAAATGAATCCTCGCGAAACGTATTCCACTCCTTAACAGCTCGAAAATCACCTCTAACAACGCAAAAAACAGCCGCGCAGAAAAAAGGCACGCCCGGCTTAATAAGCGCAACTCCAAAAAAAAGGGAAGGGGGGGGGGGTTAATACTCTTATATGATAAAAGGCCGAACCCCCTTTTTCCACCTAACTCACCGGTCGCTCTTTTTCTCTGTCTTTTCATAACTCACCGGCGAAGATGGGTTACATGACCGTCGTCATTCCACCCGATATCATGGACGAGGCGTCAGAGGGTCTGATGGCTCACGAGGGCGGCAATATCAAGTTGCGCTGCGTGGCGACCGGCTCGCCCGAGCCCAACGTCACCTGGAAGCGCGAAGACAGCCGGCACATCGTTCTGCGCGAGAACGGACAAAAGAAACGTAAATGTCGCCCATATCCTTCTCGCGCGCGCGCGCGCCTCTTCTTCTTACATTTGCCGCATGCACGCCGGAGCGAGGGAATTGAAGTATTGGCCGCGAGACGCGAAAAATTGGTATATCGATGCGCTTTTGCTTTTCCCTCGGTGTCATTTTCTGCGGACAGGAAAATAACCGATATTATGCCCCCCCGAGGGATATATTATCGGTCTTTTAAGTTATTTTAAAGAGACTCGGTAAGATAAGGGAATCGATCAATCTTTATTTAATTGAAAACTAATCTTTGTATTATTAATTCAATCTCCGAAATGTTCATATTGGAATTCCGTAGGAACATTTAATGTAGAAATTACTGCGCTCAGTGTTGTAAAGGTTTATATATTAAATATGTCCATAAAGTTATTGAATTGATTGATACCTGCATGCGAGATATTTATTAAATCGTCCTCGCGAATAGAGCATTAATAATTATTCGTATATTATTAAGAATTAAAACATGAAAATTATTTATGATACAATAATCGTTAATATTTTATAGCTGAGTAAATTGACATTACATTTAACTAATAATTTAATATCAAATACAATCAATATTTTAATAATAAAATTGGTTTTCTATTATTATTTACGCTGATTTAAAAGCTTTATTGCATAATTTAAAAGACAATCCCTAATTCATTGTATATGCATTTATAAATTTACTGCAAACAGAGGTAAATATTTTACTGTTGAAAATATTTAAGAATTAATTTTTATTTACCCGTTCGCAAGTCCTTTAACGACCATTCAAAATTCCAGCCCGGCAAACTTATCCGAGGAGAATAAGTTTCCGAACTTCCTGCAAAAGTTTTACTTTGAATGATGAAAAATTCAAATATTTGAACATTACGAAAGTTCCTCCTTACGTAAACTGTCCTTCAAAGTAGAAAAATAAAGTCAAACACAGCATACCAAACCAGAGTCATTTTTTACACTCCCAAAGCATTAATTCCCCCGCGCGCAACCCTTCACCTTTTATTTCAGCCGGCACTTTTAACGCACTGTCCGCAGAGCGCATCAATCAAACCCACAAATACCGCATGATTTACCTCGACCTTTTCCGAAGCAGGAAAAGCAAAAGCGACGTAAAGACTCTTGCTCCGGCAAAAACGCCGCCTCTATAAACGCTTACGATATAATATATGTTACAGTCCTGATGAGGTACGAGGGCGAGACGCTGGAGCTGAGCGGTGTGCTGCGCCAAGAGATGGGCAATTATCTCTGCATAGCGAGCAACGGCGTTCCCCCGTCTGTCAGCAAGCGCTACTCGGTGCTCGTCCAGTGTGAGTCTGCCGTATTATAGGCGCGCGCACATACGCAACTGTCGCCATACCTTTCGCCGGTTGACTCTTCGAAACCGGCGAAACGATCGCTTTCCGCGGCCGGTTTATCGCCTCTGGGGACTTTTTTTTTCTCCCTTCGACGCCGTTCGTTTGTCTTAATAAACCTGCCGGCCGGCCGATGGCTTTTGTTATCGATTTAAAGGATATATGCGGGCTCGTGGATTCATGGGTTGATTGTGGAATTAATTTTCTTTTTTTTTCTTTTCTTAAGAAATCTTTACGTCTATTGCAGAATGATATATTCTCAATTAACTGGATTTTCGTTTCAAAATTTGAAAACAAATTATTATTGTACTGAATATTGCTCTGGGCACGAAATTTTTATTTTAAAAAACTTCATTATTGAATAATGACCTAATTACGTGCTTCAAGCATAAAAATGAAAAAACTAAATATTATTTATCTCCTAAGGTTCATTATCATTAATAATGCATCCTTATATTCTACTTTTGAATTATATCTTATTTTAAAAATGATTAACTCCAAATGAACGTTGGTATTTTTTAACAGAGAGTATTTTTAATTAAATTGAAAAATATGAAGGTTATAAAATAAAAAAATCATTTTTTTATTAATTTTGAATGGCCTTTCAAATAAATCATTACAGTAGTCGAGTCGAAAATTTAATTCAAATTTTGTGTTTGTTTTTTTACGCAAACCAAAAAATCAAATAAAACTGGCGCAAATAATTCTATTAGAAAAAAATATAAAAAAGTATTTAAAAAAAGAATTAAATTTATTAAATAGAAATTCTGAATAAACCTTCAGCGTGATATTCTTTTTGATAAATTTACTTCATAATCTGCGCTTCAAGCTTTTTTACGCCGAAAGACGTAATAAAGAGAATATTCTATCAGATCGTATCGAATATTTCAAAAAATCAAACAATTTTTTTTCATCTGCAGTTCCACCATTGATAAAAGTTACAAATCACGTAGTCGGAGCCCCGGTAAACAAGGACGTCACGTTACAGTGCACGGTGGAAGCATCGCCTCAAGCGATGAATACATGGTACATGTCCAATGGTATGAAACTCTTAAAATTTTAAATTGCATAAAATCCAGGATGCATATACGATAATATATAATAGCAGTTCAACTTTCTTCATCTTTTATAAGATAAACTAGTTCAGTAAACAAACAATATCATGAGATTGGAAATTAACTTTTAAACTACATATTGCATACTAACTTTTAATTCTAAAACTTGAAAGAATCTTGTGTGCATAACTAAACATCGCCTATAAAAATTATTTCAGGAAGCGAATTAATAGATAAAAAATGTCGAAAATCAATGCCTTCGATAAACTCAAACGGCCATTTTTGTTTGTCAGGTCCGAAGCTGCTACCCGGGGAGAAGTATAATATGACGGAGAGGCAAACCAATGAATACTCCTGGGAAATGAACTTGACGATACGCTCACTCGAGATAGGCGACTTTGCTGCATATGTGTGTTCTTCCGAGAATGCGCTTGGAAAAGCTGAAGGAACTGTCAGATTGCAAGGTATTTTATTTGAGGTCTCGAGATCTTGGAGAAGAATATTGTATTTAGGTAGACTAACTTGCAAAAGTGCACATTTCTTTAATTCGTGAAAAATTTAAGGTTTTAATAAAAATTTCTGGAAGAGGTATGCTAGATGAAACAAACATTTTTCTAGACAGTATATGAGATTGAGAAAGGTTTTTATCGAAAATCGATGTTCAATCTCCTCGATTATTTTTACTTTCACCTTAAATAAATATTACCAAGCACTTTATTAAGTCTTTCGTAAAGTGCATTAATTTATAAATTATCCAATAATCATAACCGCAGTTTAGTAATAAAGTAACGAACTCAATGAAACGACTCGCGAATCCGACTTTTCCAACAGCTTTCCACTTCTCCCAATTGATCCGCAAACTCGATTCCACAGAGCTGACCCTCTTGCCGACTACGACCCCGGGCACCCAATCCCGGCCGAACGACCTCAGGCCCGGCCGTAGGAACAAGAACGGCCACAAGAACGGCCGTAACCGCAACAAGCCCTTCGACCAGCGTCCGCACTCCGAGGACGGCCCGAACCCGGACGACCCGGACGGGCCGAACCAGCTCGAGCCGAACGGTCAGAGCAACAGCGTATCCGGCGGCGGCATCACCACGCAGACGGCCTCGAGGGGACAGCAGCGCACCGAGCGACCGCACACCGTCCCCTCGGCCTCGCCCACCTGGATCGTCATCAGCGGCGCTCAGAGGAGGGACGAGAGATTCGCGATGACGATGCTCATGCTGACCGGCGCAGCTTTCGTCAGGAGGTTCGTCTTGTAATGCAGCGCCGACGGCTTCGCGCGCCCGACGTGAAACGACGCTCTCGGGGAGAGTGTGCTGTGCGCTGTGCGCGGGAGGGTTTTTACATTTTTTTTTAGCCGCCAAAGAGCCGTTCGAGGAAGCAACATCCCAATTTTATTTTCCACGGGTGAAGTCAAAATTGGCGTAAAAATAAAAGGCGAACGAGCAGTGCAATTTCTTAGCGGTACTTCTTCGGTACGCGCGACGCTTGCCATACGGGTTAGTTCTTTATCTTCGCTCTCGCTTTCTCCGCGCCATTGACTCACTCGATAATTGTCGAGCGGCACATTTTCCGGGCAGGAGTGCAGTTTTCACGAGGGCGCAGCGCAGGGAATCGCGACAATCCCTCGTTAAGAGGAGGCGGCCGAGAGTGTAAATATTTCATTGGCAACCGGGGCTAAGGGGGAGGTGTACGAGGGGGCTTAGGAATCGAGGATAGGCAGGGGAGAGCGATTGATATAATTTTAAGCGGGCCTTTCTAAGCTACTTTCGCGAGGCAGCGCGAATGGATGCTCCCGATCGTAAAATATGTTGAGTTGCACTCGAGCTGAAAGGGAGTTTATTGGATTTCAAATTCGCTCCTCCCCTTCCGCTCTTTTTACCTGTATTAAAGGGAAATTTATTTCGCCGATATAACACTCTTAATTGCGGGGTTTACTCGATTCTCTCGAGTATTTAATAAACGTAGTTAAAAAAATTTGTTAATTTTGCAATTTCGTTGCCTCGCGAAGGAAGCCCCTGGAGGAGCTCGCGAGTATACAGCAGAAAGGAATAACCGCGCGACTGCCGAGTACACAGATATCGCAAGTGGGTCTTCCTTTATATTTATAAGGCGATGTATCGGCGCGCGCAGAGCGATATATAAAGACGAATAGTGCGCGATATATACGATCGACGTTGTGAAAGAGGCTTCTGACGAAACGGTGCACTAAAAGTAGCCGAACAGGTGCCGGCAGGCTCTATACATGCACAATAATGCTATATTCGTACAGGTATATAAACCGACTGTCTGTTTCGTTCAATTGTTATTGATCATCACGTGTAAATATAGATTTATCGACGAATCGGTACGTAGAGATGATAATATGCGACGATACGTGTTTGAAATATGCATATATATACGCATCAATATTTATAGTCGGCATGCGTTGAGATATATATGTATATGTTGGAAATCGAATGGTTTACGAAAATTCGGTTTTTTGCGCGCTCGTACGAGATGCATATAACTGATGTACTCTCGGCAAATTACTGCCTTTTTTTAAAGCTTATAAAAAAATTAAAGGAGCTGGTTTCGTGCAAAAAAAAAATACATTTACATTGCATTAACTCTTTATTTGGGACAACTGAAGTATTTTGAACTGCATAAGATTCGTACGATCGAAGAAGTACAGAGAAAAATATCGCTAATTGGCAACGCTTGCTTTTACTTGAATCTTATTTTTAAAATGTACCTTCACGATCCTATTATTGCTTGACAATTGTGTGAATTAAAATTAAGGACGACTGCAAAAGAAACATTATAAGCGCGAGATATAGATTGTGATATTTTGGATTTAAATGGAAAACCGTATAGTGGTAGAAAAATATCGCTCTGACATAATTAAATTTCGGAACCGAAAGAATTAATTCGCAACACTTGCTTTTACTTGAATCTTTTTTTTAAAAATATAGCTTCACGATCCTATTATTGCTTGACAATTGTGTGAACTAAAATTAAGGACGATTGCAAAAGAAACATTATAAGCGCGAGATATAGATTGTGATATTTTGGATTTAAATGGAAAACCGTTTAGTGGTAGAATTTCGGAGAAGCCAAAAATAAAGCAAAACACAATTTTTTGGTCCAAATTTCGCGAGTCCGAAGAAACGAGCGCGAAGCGAAAAGAGATCCATCGAGTTTTGCCGGTCCAGCGCACGAGAAAAAAAGTAAAAGAGTTGTAAATACTATACATACATATACATATAGAGTATATACTATACGGATTATCAATTGGACAGAGGAGGAATAAAAATTTGCTGATTCGACTGCTTTAGAAAGCGAGATACTTTAGCGCGTTATAGTGGGAAGTAAATGATAGAAGATTATTGAACGAGTGCCAATGATGGGGATATTGATTGACGGTTAAGTAATGAAACAATGTAGATAAAGCAACAGCCGTATAATCAATTTTTTAAGAAACGAACCAGTGTTATAAACATATAATAGGTTTAATTAAAGGTAAGTGACACAAAATTGCATAAGCATAAACATCGACGCTATAATAAGCCTCTTAAAACACCAAGAAATATTTTATTTTATTTCTTTTTTTTATTAATTGTAATTTATTCTCTAACTTATAAAACGAGTACTATTTCTCATGACTCTTGGGCATGTAAGTTTTTTAAAATATCACGCTAGAATATTGCAAAATTAAAAAAAAAAAAATTATTTCTAAAAACAATATAAATTATTACTTTTAATAAATGGAATACCTATTATTAATATTGCAGTTTATAGTGAATGCAAAGTCACTCTAATACATCTTTTTTATCTCGTAAAAATTTTAATGAAATACTGCGAACTTCTTGCTTCTACTATCTATCAATTTTTTGAAAAAAGCAAGATCTGAAAAACCTTTTCCATTTTTGGTTCGTGAAGTAACTCAATTATTCACTAACCATTTAATAATTACAAAAACTAACAGTTGTATGTAAATTAATATATTTCATTAAGCCAAATAAATTATAATCTGCGGTGTACGAACAAACAAAATTTGTATTATATATTACATAAACCCTTTTTTACATTTAAATTAAACCCTCGCGAATGAACGTGCAAGTTATTACACTTAGATTTAAAAATTGTTTCACTAAAAACATACGCAGCCTTTGTAAAAAAGCCGCTAACACTCATATAATTGCGTTGCCGGTGATCTCGACTATGAAACGAAAGCAAGAAGCACGCTTAGTTGCCGCCCTAATGGTCTCTGAAGCCCACTTAAAGCTCAACTTGCAAATTGCTTGAGAACTTTTTCCCGGCACACCGGGCTAATCCCCGCTTCCCCGGCATAAAATCTCAAAAATTCCGCTATCAACTATTTGCGAAGCAATCCGAAGCAACGCGCCCCCACCCCCCGACCAAAGCGTCGGCTCAATTATCTCCATTATCGTCGCCATTAAAGCCGTGGCGCATCGCGATAATTCACAAGGCGGAGAGAGAGAGAGCGAAAGCTGCGGGACAACGCGCAAATTTATAAAGGCGGATCTCGCGGCCGCGCCGGATTTTTCGCTCGGTTTAAGGAAACACGGCTGAGCGCCACGGTGATCCGGCTCCTGGCGGCGGCGGCGGCGTATATACGGGGATTTGCGCCTGCAGTGCAGCGCGCGCGGATTAGCCGGCGAGCGCGCAATGTTAATTAAGCCGACGGCGGTCACTGCGCGCGCGAGAGCTTCAACCCTATATATGTATATCGGGGGGGGGGCGGCAGCGGGGGGAGACAGTCCTAATATCGACCGAGATGCGGGGGAGAGCACACAGCCGCAGCGCGCGCGGGCAACGTGATACGCGCGTTGAGTTTTCGCGCATTAATACTGCGCCAAGACGACAGCCGGTCAGGGCCCCCCCCCCCCCACGTCCGGCGTCGGGAAGGTCCTTTTTCGCCGGGAGAGTTTGCCGGACCGACGGCTCTATATATACCGATGCGCCGCGTGCTGATGCAAGTTTTACTCTTCGGGAAGGCGCACCTTCGCTTTTGCGCTCTTCTTTCGAAGGCGTCAATTTTTTACAGCCCATCGTTTATTTAGCTTTTTAATTATTAGACAATTTTAAATCGACTGATACTTTTTGTCTATTTATTTATTTATTTATTTATTTTTTAAGTTTCGCGCAGTTCTATAGAGAACTCGTGTTTTCTCGTTCTTGATACGCATGACTTGTCATCGTATTCGAAAATAGAATAAAATTGTATGCACGTATCAGAAAATACTTGGATATTGAATGCCGTAGATCTAAATTCGAATTCCTCCAAAAAGGCGCAATGCAGGTTTCCGACATAAAAGACTTACTCAAAGATTATTGCGACTGTACTCTTATGCGTAACTTTTTATATTGCGTCTATTCTTTTTTATAAATTTCTTCATCATCCACTGATTTTACTTATCAGGAAAAAGTAAAGTACGTATAGACTGCCAGGTTCTTTTTACATGAATATGTTGAAAACATTTTATGAAAAAGAATTTATTTCTAAAAATATTATGCAAAAGTACTAAATTTTCTATCAAAGAAGACTTCCCGAAAAATTATAAATGCGTGAAAATTTTTAAGCACAATACTTTTAATCTATATATATTGTTTCAAGTCGGTGCAAGAAATTTTTTAAAAATCTAAAAAAAAAAAAAAAATTTCTAAGAGGCTAAACAAATCAACCATAATTCATTGTACAAAGATAAGATAGAGAATAATTTTACCTTAAACATTTTTTATTTATCACTCAAATTATTTATTATTGTTGAATCTATATCGTAGAGGCGATTTAAAATAATCGTCAAGACCCTGTAAGTAAGAATGTATAAATAAATGAGTAAAATATATATAAATATAAATATATCAGTACCGTGCGAATAAAAAAATAACTCACAAGGTGCTTTACTTATTAATTCGCATGTCACGAAATAATTTTCGCCTGCAAGAGCGACGAATCAAGACAATAAATACTTGTACGGTAATAAACTGGATCAGATGTAAAAGCTTTTACTCTTACTTTGTAAATCCGCGATTTGGAAAAGTATAATAATGTTACTGTGACTTGATTTGAAATAACATTACTTATACACTATGCATATCTTGCGACTGCTTTTATTCGACTGTATTAAACCGAAAAAGAAACCATACGATTTAGTATTAGTTGATTTCTTCTAATTTTTGTCATTGGCACTCTTAATTTTAGAAATGCAATAAAATCGGAACGAAGCAATAGGTGAATTTTGTAAAGAAGAAAAAGTAAGATTTGGCACAAGCTTCTTATATTTTTCCACAAGGGATTGCGAGCGCGTGACTGTACACGTCACAATGAATGTAAAGAGCCTTAATTTTTATGAGCGAGTAGAAAAATTTATATTTATTTGTCGTTACGTTGTTGAAATTGGCAAAAAATATATATTCGGCTGCAGAATCAAAATAATCGCTTATAGTTACATCGATGACTCGTAATGACTTTCAGTTTAAAAAAAAAATAAATTTATTTATTATTTGTAATAATTAACGTTCATAATTTGATTATATTCATTAAGTCAAGGTAGCTCGTATGCACATGTGTACAAAATTGAAACTGGTTCGATAAACAGATATATCTTTCACGCATATAAGATGTAACCAGAACATTTTATTTTTATTAAAACGAATTTCGCAAAGTTGTATGAAAATAAAAACTATTGTCTAATGTAAATTTAATATAATATATACTGCATCGCATTAAATGTAGCGAGGTTCTAAATTTTAGTTGCCAGATGTTAAAAATATATGAAGGCTATATATATATGCGAGCCTTATTTCTGTAAATCGTTATATGTTTCATATAAGTAGACAATCACAAGTAGACTGGCAATAGATTAAAGATATAATCGTTCGCTTCTATAAAATGTATTGCCTAAAAACTTTGTAAATAAATATATAACAATGTATGGATATATATAGAGACCATTTATTGTATTAGTGAAAAAATTTATTTGTTGCAAAATTTTACAATTAATCTAATGTAAGAGCGATTGCCACTTTTAATTAATATATAAGGCTACTTTTTTATAATTTTGTATTAATTTTAAAGTTTTTGGAAATAATGTTCAAAAAAGTTCATTTCGGCCTAAGTATCATTAATTAAATGCAGTATTGCAAGTTTGAAAAAACTAACTGCATACTTAAATTTAAGATTTTTCTACTTTTGATTTTAAAATTTAAACTGAAAGTCAACATTATTTTTATTATTCGATTATTATTAAACTAAATTTTGTGATCAATAAGAATGAAAATTTTCGTTTACTTTAATATTTAAAATTTGAAATAATTCTGCAGCTTTTCCAAAGATGAATTGTAGATTTTACGTCAAAGATTCCAAATTGTTAAATAGTTTATCGATAAGAACTATCATTTCAAAATAACGTTAAATAGTTTGTAAATTTCTAGTCATCTAATAATTTTGTAAAATATACAAAACAAGAATAAAGGAACTAAATTGTTTGCATCTAGTCTAATACTGCTACTTTCCTTCGAAACATGTACACATTCAAATACAACGAATATAAATAGCAGCATTGGACAGCTCTAAAAGTTTTGTAATAAAGGAACGTAGTAGTTCTTACTGAAAAATCTTGTTTTGTCTTTGATTTTAATTGAATGTCAAAAGCGGTACATGTTATTTAAGAAAAAGGAGCTGTTTGCAGCAATAAATAATAGAGAATTGCTTAAAAGACGGGTTCGCCAAGTCGTTATGACATTTATTTTTTGTATATTAATTGAATTACGAATCATTGCCTTGGTGGAAATAAGCATAGCTGGAGCGATACAAGAATTATTAGATTTGCTGAATCCAGTTTTAAGAGATTATCTATCGAACGACGTGGTACATATTTGTAAGAGAGAAAGGGAGAAGTGTATTATGTATAATACTATTAACTTCAGACAATAAAATGTTATTATCGATGTTATTCAACAAAACTGTACAACTTTTTTTCATACATGCTAATTTAATTACAAAAATGCTTAATCAATTTAATTTCATTCGCTTGTGCGATTTCTGTCGGCGAAGATTTTTAGCTTGCTCTTTTACTAACGTTTCTTTTAGATTTTCCAAGTGACTTTCATAATTTACAGATTTAGCAACTTCATCCAGATCCTCTTTTTCAGTGGAAGATATCGATCTGTTAACTTTACTAAGCATTCTGCTGAAAAGAGCTATTTGATTTGGTAAAAGTAAAGAAACT
>UCOM01002227.1:0-28775 GCA_900474385.1 Ormyrus pomaceus | reverse complement strand
GGAGGGGGGGGGGGGGGGGGGGGGAGACACTCGGAAATGGAAATATTAAGCGGTCTCTCGTAAAAAATGCGCGCGCTCGGTTATCGGTTGAAAAATGAAAATCCAAAGTGCCGAGGCACACACCGAGGCTTATGTGCGCGCGTCGCACTTGGAGGACTGAGAAATGACCGCGAATTTGAGCTCGAGACGCTGCGCGCATTTTTCATCCGGGGAAGAGCCGGGATTGGGTTTGGGCTGAAGATGCGAAATTTAGTGTTATTGTAATTTAGCATTCGGTTAAAGCCAAGGAATGAGTGTCTTGTGTCTGTGTGCGCTGAAAAAAAAAATAACAAGTTCCTCGGATAAACGGTTTCTTTTGCAGAGCGTTAAATGTATTTTTTGGTGGATAAATGAAGTCGTACTTATAGTTTTTTAAAGATAAGTGTCGCAATGATCTTCTACGAATATTATTATTCCTTCCGAATGCTCGAAGTTACAGTTTTCATTTAAGTGCATTATCTTAAATTAACGCCGAGTATTATTTTTAACGGTATCTGTTACTTAGCCTTGAAAAAGTATCGAATTTATTGTAATGGCCTTGCGAGTTTTCAAGTGATACGCCATAAAGATTCAAATTCAAGTTTCGGTCCGCATGCTTTTAACCCCTTGCGTTACTTATTTTACGCCATTATCAAACGAGAAGCAAAAATTCGAACGGGCGTAAATAATAAATTTAAAACAAAAACAGAACGCAGCCACCGCATTGTGGAGCAACATTTTCTCCCAGCTTTTCCTTTGATTGTTTTCTGCTACCTTGTTCAATAAATACAGGCGCAGTTATCTGCGCCTTTTACACTAAGTAGTACGCTTTATATACTCTTTTACAATCTCTCGCTCTCGCGAGAGCACACTCAACCGAAAGAATTTTAAACGATACATATCGCCCTCGCATCGATCCCCCCGGATTCTAAGCGCTTCCACTCGGACTTATTGCGCAGTCGAGCCTCATGTAAATCGCGTCGGAACACCATAAACATATCGAATACCTCGGCCGTAGCGTATTATCAAGTCGCGCGAGAGAGAGAGAATCGATTATCGGCTTCTCCCTCTCTCTCTCTCTCTCTCTCTCGTGGGCGTCGCACCGAAAGTCACTCGCGACGCACGAGCTTGTAACTCCGTCGATTGTTCTTATTAACTTGCGCTCTCCCGGCGGTGTCGGTGTACATCTGGGGAGTATCGTGTGCGCGCGCGAAGCGTTCGCGCTAAAGGATATATACGCGGCGAAATTCCTGGGAGCCGCTGTTTTCTTCAAAAACCAAATAACGTAATCGCGGCGTATGTATAATTGCCGCTCGCGCAATTAGCGAGTATAACAAAGGCAGAGATCGCGGGAAGCGGGGAAATTTAAGAGCGCGCTTCGGTAGAATAATTAGATAACCGAGTTCTGTGAAGGAATTACAGGCGCATCCAGGAAAGTTCGTCACCGCGGAAAATCCGCGCTTCGCGAGGAGAGCCACCGACGCAAGTGGAAACTTTCGAAAAAATCGCATCTCCGCGGCGCGCGGCCAGATAAATCTCGCGACGATCGCGCGTTCTGTACAAGGTGAAAATTCCGTAGGTGGAAGGGGGGGACGACGACGTTGACATGTCGCTCTGCGACAATCGCGTTACTCGCGCTCGGCTGGCGGCCCGCTCTCGGCTTTATTCGATAATTGCGTTCGATACGCTCGTCACAGGTGCAGCGACTGCGCGCCCAAGCCATTCTTAATTACGATTTATTAATTTATGCTCGAGAGACCGCGCCGCCCGCAGTCTCAGGACGCGCGCGTCCGACGGACTCCATTTCGGGGGGGTATGTGTATATTCACAGCGGAGAGAACGCGACGCGGTGGGAATTTTCGAGTTTATTTATAATCCATTATCGGTTTTCAGCCGTCGTTTTCAAGTATCCCCGGCGGATTTTCGAAATCTCGCTCGTTAAAGGCCAGTCCGTATATTATATCGAATTTGAATAATGATTTACGCTCTTTTTCAAAACATCCAATAAAAATTATGTAACGCCTCGGGAGATGCGCACACCTCCCCGCCGCGCGCACAGGTAGCCTATAAAACGTCGTTCGCGTATCTCTTTACAACCGCGGCGATAGTTAAAAAAAAAAAAAGGAAAAAAAAAGCGAAAGTACACCTACTACCGAAGAACAAAGCTCGCGGCGGAGCGCGAAACAATTGCGGCCGATCATTGAAACATCGAGGCGAACCTACTTTCGTACTAAACTTGACATAATTCCCCTTACTCGTCTATCTCTCGGTGCATAAAGTATCTCGGCGTCTCGGTTTCACGAGGCATTTAAAGAGAGCGAGCCGAGTTGCTCAATGTCCGGTGATCGGAGCGCGCGCGCGCGCGCGAATTCAGGTGTGCTTTCGTTGCGCGAGCCGCCGCGGTAACGATCCTCTAATTGCCCGGATTTACGAGCGCATTAAGGCATCTCTCGGGCGCGCGCGCCAGCGCATTCGCGTTTCCTCGCCGAGCACAAGAGACCGAGGAGAAAATTGAAAGAAACGCCGATCGCTTTTCTCAAGGAGACCCTTCCGCTATTGCCTTTTTTCTTCTCCCTCCCTCGGTCTCCTTTTTGCGCTCTCCGCGCGCTGATGAGGTTTAGAACATTCCTCGGGATCTTTGTCATCCGCTCGGCAGCTTAGCAACAAAGAGGAAAGAATAGCCGGTTTCATTGTTGCGGATAACTGTCTGCGATTTTTTTTTAGCCGCTTCTTTGTCGAGGCGATATGGATTTTTATGCCTCTCCGCCGAAGGCAGCGCTCGTTCGAGGTATATAGCCTGCGAAACGCGGAATATACTTGGCGAATTAGCTGGGTAAATTATATCGTTGGTAGCTGAACAAACAACTGGTCGAAGCAAGCTCTCGATTCGCATCGATCTTCAATACGTAACTTTCACTTTATAAGTGACCAAAGTGACACGTTGAAAATTAGTCTGACAAGCGTATGTATAAGCACCCAGAAATTGCAACGCGATTGGCAGCCAGTTGCAAGATAGAAAGCCAAGTCCAGGTTTTAAATTGCACGATCAGTATTTAGATCTCCGTAAGCAAATTACGTACGGATAGATTTGTGTTTGTTATCTCTGTCGAGCCGGCTGAAAAGGTAGCAATAAGGCTTGAAAAAGTTTCTCGGTCTTGTTATTGATATATTAATTTGGATATATGCAAATAAAATCATTGAGCTTTTCTAATTAATCGCGGTGTTGCATCGCTGAAAATAAAAATTTCCTTCAAGAGCAATAAATGAACCTTAATACGGTGTAACTTTAGAATTTATCAAAAATCAAATTAAAATAAGAAGTATTTATTAAGAACTGAAAGCCTTCGTTCGGCCGCGTAATCTTACTTCTCAAGTTCCCGGCCGAATAACATAAAGAGTCTGGAAACCTTAAGTATAACGAATCCTCGAATTTCTTCGTAGAATTATCGAGTAAGTGTAATCAGATTTTCAAACTTATTTATGAAAAAACATTTGATTCATCATTTTCTGCCAAGTGCAACAGCTGTTTATTCAAACATCGGAGGAGTTTCTCGCTACTCCTAATAATTCTCTTGCAAGCCAAATTAGCTTCACGTGCGAACCTCAAATATGACAGCCCCAAAACGTACACTTCATTACAAGACCGAGTTTCATTCGAAAAGCATCGCGGCACACAGGTGAAGCCTCGGCTCTAAAAGCCGCTCGAGATTTCGATAATGTTGTAGCAGCGCCGCCAAATTGAAATATTACGAGGCTGCGCGCTAATGCAATAACGCACATAAATCTGCATAATGACCGACGTTTTAATACGCGCGCGAGACCGGGGGGAATTTATGCGTACGTCTATCTCGGTACCTCTCTCTCTCTCTCTCGGAGCGGCGGCCGGCACACGGTGGCAGCCCTTTTTGCTCCGCGCGAGATATTCTAACGAGGCCCGATTAAAAGCTCTCGCCGCTCGAGAGGCTCGAAAATGATAAGCTCCGCGGGAGCCGCGCGCTCGCACCGGTCTGAAATGGGTCACGGAAACGCGCGAAGTAGCCTTTGTTAATGATGCATAATAGGCCGGGCTCCGTAAAAAGCCTTTTGCCTTTTATCGTGATTTAATGCCGCGCTGCTCTCGGCCGGAAGAGCCGCGCCGAGGGATTCTTTTCGTTTTCTGCGCGGCGGGAGTGAAAAATTGCCGCGTTAGCCGAGTTTATGGGAATATTAGTGGTGAATTACGCGGAGCTTGTAAAAGCATTGTTCGGCCTTTTAATAAATTAGGTTTAGTAATGCCTGGAAAATGTTTATTGCGACGCACAATACATATATATATATATATATTTAGAAATCGATTAAAAAATGATCGTGCAGTTTCTCTTTTATGTCTCGAATCAATCAACTATCTTTGCTTTTCAATTAATAGTTTTATCGGTGCGACATTTGCAAATGCTGTATGCACTTGGCGGGCATTAAATTATTGTTCTATCTGCGGAATGCAGTGTTGCTCCAACTCGAGTACATTTATCATTTCTTTTATTGTCGATATTTGATTTTTGTGCTCAAACTTTCTTTCGTTCGCTGAAAGGTAGTTAAATAATTTACCTTTCGCACCGATTCAGCGTCCAACGCGCCGCAACTTAGAATCATAACCAGTTTTCTTTTCAATCACTCAAGAAAGTAATATCACCTTTCGTCGCAGCTGCCTTTTTTTTTTTTTGTTTTTACCTAGAAGTTACAGTCTAATATCCGCAGGGCCGAGAAAAAGTCGTAAATTGAAACATTAACGATATAATTAACGTTTTCCACTTAGCATATACGTCTCGTTTCCACATTCCTGCGATGCATCAACCGGCGCGAAACAAGAGAAAATCACGGCGTATACTCGATCTTCCTGACGAATCAATTGCCAGCGAGCTAATTACCGCCATTAGAGCCGGGCGTCCTCTCGAAAAATAGCCGAGAAAATCTCGCGTCGCGCAATTTGCCTCGCCACCCCGAGGTGTGTCCGCGGAGCTCGGCACGCTCTTGTGCATCAGTTATGAATGGAACAACGTATGATTCATCCCGGCATCTGGCTGCACGGGTTTCTTTTTCTCGCCCCGAGGATCGCGGAGCGGCGGCGGCGGCGGCGGCGGCGGCGGCGGCGGCGGCAGCGAGGAGCAATCAGCGCGAGGATGTATGGCGTCAGGTGGAGAGAAATCTCTCTCCTTCTCACTTGTCGTTTCCAATCGTCCGCGAGCCTTTACGAAACGCATACGTATGCGTACGCCCGAGTAATGTATAGCACCGGACGCGTAACGACCGCTTGTCTTCTCTCCTTTCGTATGGATAAAGTCGCGCGATATATTTGCGAATTGACTAAATGACGTCACATTGTTAATTTAATAGTTGGCGCGGGGAATGAATTATCGATCTCTCTCCCTCCCTCGAATACGCGCTGCTCGTCGATTATTATATTTGTATTTTGAAATTTATTGGCCATTGTTTTGCCGATTGCTTTCTGCCTCATTTTATTGTACACGTGTAATTGATCCGAGACATCGCGATTACACGCGGATCGGAATGCCGAGAGAGAGAGAGAGAGAGAGAGAGACCTGTCGGCTATCGATTAATCTTAGATATTTAGTAGTAGCAGTTTCGTTTAATGGTAGAAACGCCGGCAAATTAATCGTCTTCGTTGCCGATCGCCTCTCCTGGCTTTAAAATTCCGATCGCCGCGCGCAATGCCTATTCCTCCAATTTCTTTTTGCAAACGGCAGAAACGTCGTCGGAGAATCATTGAGAAATAAAAGCAATCCACCTCGTGACGTAAACTCTCCACCTAATAGCGCTCGAACAGGCAGCAACGTACATAGAAAGCGCCTTTATCGATAATTTTTTTTTTTTTTTTTTTTGAAAATCGGTCCGCGAGGTAGAACAAGAAACGATCGCTGAAAAGAATATACAGGCAACAAGCGGAGCGTGGCGGCGGGAGCTGTCACTCGATTTCCAATGGCATAAAGCTCGAGCACGGCGTATCCCTAAAAGATAAGAGAGCACGCGGGCTCGCAATTCTAATCCGGCGAGGCTTGTTACCTGTCATCCGAGTCTGGCGAGCGCACTTCTATGCGCGCGCTCGCGGCTCGGGCCTCGCAGACAATGGCCTCACCCACACGTACGCGGCAAGGCGCGCCTAAGGCGAGCGGACGATGTGTAAGCCAACGCTAATGACCCCGTGACATAATGGAGAAAACCTGCTGGAAATCGAGTGTCGATTCGAGGAGATATAGGGTTTAACACCCCGAGACCGGTGTCCGAAATTCTTTCGGTTTGAGATATATATATTCGAGGTCGGTATCGAGTTTTGCGCGGTAAAGTTGTAGGATGTCGGTTTCGGTGGAGGAGATTTTCGTTTGAACGATGATTGCTAGGGAAAGAGTAATGGCAGGCGGCAAAAGTTTCATCGAAAACAGATGATTTTTAAATTACACGTCCGATCCGGATCATTTGCATGATTATGAAAAATTATACTTGTCAGCGGTGCATGTTGGTACACGCAGAAATAATAGCAGGCTGTCGTTGCCGGGCCGATTTATCAATGTAAAGTTGAATTGACAATGGGATTATTCGCGAGGAAAAGAAATTCTTGACGTGTAGTTTGAGACAATGATATTGATCGCGCGACGCGAGATACGAACTAATTTCCGATATGAAAATTTCATTGTACATAAAATAGCTGCTCGCTGTCAAATTAATTGACAAGAGTATCCACAATTCTTATCCAATCAAGTCCAGTTTCAATTAACATAAATTTATTGGAGTAGCAAGAAATCAAGAATCGAAAGTTTCAAACTTGTTATTGTATGCAGTTTTCGAGCTAGAAATTGCAAAATTAAAAATCCGAAAGCGAATGCATACAAATTTATTGTAATTGATTTTGAGCAAATTAAGAAAACTCGTTTCACTACCTGCATAAATACCGCGAGCGGGTAAGAAAAAAAAAACGGCCGGGCAAAATCGTAAAACAGAAGGCATGCATCGATCATTATATTGCACTTCCTGCTCGGCGCGGCTTAAATATCGCTTTCCGGCACCTCGCGAGCGCAGAAAAAGAGAATCCACACTCGAGATCTCACAATATTTTACGTAAAAGATTTCGCCCTGTATTTCTCTCCTCCTTGTCCGATTATTAGATCGATCGTGGCCGCGCGTGCGGCGCGATCGGCGCACAAAGATAAACGCGCCGCGGCGAAAAAGTGCGCGTCCGCCGTAAAAGCCCCGGCTTACACGTGTTCCATTGTGAATTTGCGTTTAGAAGGCAGGGACGTTAATGCCGCGCGAGAGCTGGCCTCTAACTAATTCTCTCGAGCGTGTAAATCGCCAATGCTCTCGAGAGGCGGGCTTTTATTATCGTAAGCTGCATTGTTGCGCGGTTTTGTAAAGCGGAGCCTCATTTTTGCCCGATGCGTATAATGTCTCCGACCGATGCCGAAGGATTTCTCGGGGCGACTTGGCCGGAGTCGATTCTAAATATGCGAGAAATTGGCTTAATATAAAACTTGCTTAATCTCGCAGCATTTTTTAAGTTGCCTTCTGCAGCTGTATTTCGTCTAAGCCCGTAGATTTGTATTGAAATTATACTGCAACTGCGCAGCGGCTTTCAGTCGGATCGAGAAATGTGTTTTATGCACCTTGCAATACGTAATCCCAAATAAATCATACATTCTTCAAATTTTTACCAAGGGTTCAGCTGCGAGATTGGCGTGAAATCATTATTTACACTTACCTTTAAAAATATATGCAGTCGCGCATAATCAAATATGTATCTTACAAGTGTAACTAAGCAGATTAAGATTTAAGTCCATTGATTCAATAAATCTCGGCGACGTTACGAATGGCAGTGCGTACGGAGAAAAAACAATTTTCTTCGGCATCTCTTTCGGACCAATTAATCAAGCCGACGAATCCGTAAAAATCGCTTGCATTTCCATGATTAACGACAGCTCTTACGATCAGATCTCGGCGTCGATCTCATAAATCTGCGCGTCAGCGGCTGCGCGCGCGCTCTCCATTATACTCGAATCGTCATCTCTCGGGAATTTTTCGCGGCGATTTTCAGGCCTGCGTCTCTCTCTCTCTCTCTCTCTCTCTCTCTCGTGCCGATCGAATTAATAACGCGCCGCTGGACATTTAGCGCGATACTTCAAACGGCGATTGTTTGATAAACGAGCCAATTAACGAGCGGTGATCGATGATCGACAAATCGCGCCCGATTAATCACGCGACCACCTTGTTTCCCCCAGAAATGGGGCCAGTAGTCGCGCAAACCAGTTTTATCTCCTCTAAGAGCGAGTCGCGCACCGCTGCCGCTTCTCTCCCGAGGCACAAAGTGCAATATCGCCCTCGATAAACGAAAGTGATTTGCGAGCCGCGAGCCCCGCGGAGCTGGACGGCAGGATCGGAACTCGAGAGCCGCGCGGAACGAGACCTGATATTAGGCGTGCGGTAAGCGCGACGACGACGTGGGCGGATATTCAGCGGCGCGGCCGCTTGAAAATCGAGCGAGGAGCGCAGGCGCGGTGCTTCACTTTTTCAATGGTTCAACGATCGGTTAATGTTTGCCCGGGGAATTGTGTCAGGTGATGACTGGGAACGAGATTTTCGCACGTCCGCTCGAGTGCCTTGTCTCCCTTTCTGCACAGCGTTTGTTTTAAAAGTAAGCAGTGTCTTTTTATTTATCTTCGTTTTAGCTTATAACGATTAGATGAACTTGACGTTCCGCGGATTTTTCACAGTGTACATATGGCTGGTAGTTTAAGTGAAAGTGTAAAAGTTAGTTTACCTACGCGAAGTCGGTTCTTTTTTAAACAGTTGAACAAGCATTAATTTATTTGTCAGTGAAAGTGTTTAGAAAAAATTAGAAAAGTTTCCACCCAACATTCGCACACGGTAAGATATGGTACAGAGTTTATCCAGAAAAAGGCACAAAACGCAAAAAGTAGGTATCAAGAAAAATTCTGATTTATCTCATTATGTTAATTTTTACGTAACACCTAAGTACAGTTTCATAATTCCTATCAGTCACAGCAAGCCTTTATCTCGCTCTCTCGGCCGAGCTCGCGCTCCGAGAGGTAACAGCCGCAGTTCAAACAAAAGCCAAACAAATCGTAAACTTTCCGAGAATCAAAAGTCGGAAAGCCGCGCGCTGCGTCCGAACGCTGCTCATTTGCATATGCGCGACTGTCTCCGACACCTCGCGGCCACGGCTCATTATACGCGTACCTTCGGAGAGCCTCTCGGAGCGGGAGAGAGAGAAAGAGAAAAAAAGCGGCGCGCGAGAGCTCGAGAAAGCGCGCGCGCGGTGAAAATCGTCGCGTTTACGTGCGAGAAGTGTCGTGTGCGCGAGGCGCCGACAGGCTTTGGGCATCTTTACGGGGCTATAATAAGTCGGCGGGCCCCGTTATCGGTCAGCAGTCGGCGCAAAGAGGCCCGCGCCGCGCCGGTGAGAAGAAAATCGTTAAAGTCCGAGAGAGCCGCGCGTTTTAATATAAAGCTGGGGGCCCGCGCCTTTATTTCGGAACGAGCCGCGACATCGCGGCCGCACTTCCTACGTCCCCGGCTGGGTGGAGCTGCTTCGCTGGCATTTACTTTGGCATTCTAATGTGTTATTTTTATCTTTGAAGAAAAGCCGCAAAAACCGCGCCTCTCTCTCGTTCCACTCTCGATTTCGAGCGCCGCTCCTCCCGTATACTTCTTCGGCGTGCTCGGCAGCAGCTCTCGGATCGACATCAATCATCGCTCGCTCGCGGCGCGTAATCGTTAAATGAATCGCGGGGACGTCGGCGCGCGGAGAGATGCTCGTTAATAAATTCATGTGTACGCGTGGGTGGCGGGGCGGCGGTGGCACTGCCGCGGCGCGCGGAATGCAAGCGCACGACGACGACGACGACGACGTTCCATTTAATATGTGTCCGAGGACAGAGACGGAGATATCTGCAGCTCTGGGCGGGAGGATTTTTCGCGAAGCCCGCTTTTTAGCGCTGCGAGGTAATTGTTTGAATTTTGTTTTTTGCCGATGACAATCGCGAGAGGGGGTCTGTTATAATTAAATATGGATTTATTCGTGCTGCGGTCTCTAATAATAAGTTTGGTGTGTCGCAAAAGGGGGAGAATGTACACGAGCGAGGATTCCGAAAATCGTATTTTACTAGGTGATAATAAAAATTAATCCGCCATTTCCGAAATTTCTCATTTCGTCATGTATAGAAAAATAGTAATAAAGGAGTAAAGAAGAGCTATAGCGAAATAAAGGGAAAAAGGTGGGCGGTGATTTATTTAACGATCGTTAAAAAATACACGCTCTCTCTCTCTCTCGCTCTCCGCTCGGCGAATCCAGTGACATGGATGAGAGCACTGCGCACATCTCTCTCTCTCTCTCTCTCTCTCTCTCGCGGCGCGCGCTGTATTATATTCCCCCGTGAGAGAGTCGTGTGAGCTGCAGCCTTCAAAAAGGAAACTGCGCTCGCACGCTCGTCGGCTATTAAAAGGAATTAAGAAAAAAAAAAAAAAAAAAAGAAACGCGAACCGAACGAATTTTCTAGCCGCTTTTTTAGGATCCAATAAATAATTTATGATTTGTTTACGGGCGGCTCGGGCCGGCTAGGGCCTCGTAAATTACTAGATTTTTCGGGACTAAATAAAAGAGTCCGCGCGCGTTTACGTTCCGAAATTAATCGGGGTAACATAGACGCGGGGTAATATAAACGCTTGGACTTTTGGGAATGGACATGGAATCCTTTGTTGCATATTGGCGCTTTTACGGAATTGATGTATTTTTTTAAAATTCGGAAAGCTGCCCGCGCGAAATTGAGAAAAAGGTCGAATAACTGCACCTCCGGCTCGTATCATGAATTTGGCGCAAAATAATGTGACGCGCGGAAGCACAAAGGCAGGCAGCGAGAGTGAAAAAACGGGGAAGAACAAGTTTCGTCGAGCGAATTTGCCTCTCGACGTTTCCTCGACAAAAAAAAAAAAAAAAAAAAAAAAAAACGGTCAGCAGATTTCGACAAACGGAAGTCTCACTTTTTATTTCTTCCGCGACAAAAGCCAGGAGGAAAAGGAGAGAGAACCAGAGAGAAAGAGAGAGAGTAAATCCGCCGCTTCATTAACGTTCGTTGTCGTCGCCTGTCGGCCTTTACGGCAGCTCGTAAAATCCGAATACACTTATCTCCGCGTATATGCGCGCGCGCGCGCGCCTGCGCAGCTCCGATCATTATGCTCTCTCCTTTTCGGCCGGGGAGTGATAAAATTTGTCGCGTACACACACCGCCGTCGTCGCGAAAGGCTCCGGCGCGGACGTCGAACGCCGAGGAATGGTAACGGCGGCCGCAATCGTAGTTTTCTACAATATTCTCCGTTCGAGCGGCAGTCGTTAAAGAGCCGCGCGCTGATTGCCTCGACGCTTCTATCCTTCCACGGGGCATATTTTATTCATAAGAGGACATTAAGGCTTATTATTAGTTCCGAGGCGCTTCTAATAATGCGATTGCGCTTTTTCGAAATTAGCCATTCTATATTCGATATAGCCTGGCCGAAAAGTTCAAAGAGGGACGTAAAAAGTGGCTTATGCTAGTCATTAGCACGTACTTAAAGATAAGGTCTATGAATAATTCAGGCCCCTTAAAAATTAGTAATAATCCATGCGTAACGCCTCGTTTCTCGGAAAGCCGTAGAATAAACCTCGGAATGTGTCTCATTATTAACAATCCTCCTCAAACCCACCCGGAGAAAGTCACCTCCGAGCGGTTCGTTCGACAATCGCGCGATTTTCGGCCCCCGTTGGTAAATCAAGAGCCCCGAGAGGTAACAAGACTGCGCGAATTAACGTAATCCAACACCTCTCCCCGCCCCGCGTGATACTTTAAAATCAGCTTTAAATTATCCCCGGTGAAAAAAGCGACGTCCGACGGCGCGGGGATCCCATTCGAGGTTAACCCGGAGCGAGCTCTCGAGGCCGGGGAATATTTTTTCCAAAAATCCGATACCCTCCGCGTGCGCGCACGTCGCCGCGGCATGAGCGCGCGCAAAATCACGGCGGAGATTATCACGCTTGTCTAGGCTCCGCGGGCGCAAGCGGCCCGCTCCCGATGGCAAGCGTATCGCCTTACCGGAATGTCGCGAGTTTTTCGTGTACACGAGACGGATAAGCTGCGTGGAGCGAGGGGAAATTCGCGATGGCATATTCGATGTGCGAACGTACACGGTGTTACGGAATTAACGGCCATGATCGCGGTACGGGCGCGAGATCCTTTTTTCGCGGACCGAGTTAGAGTCGAGGTAATTGGAAGTGGCAGAGCAAGGTTCGGGAGAGAAAGCTTCATTCCGCTCGCAATTACTGGCCGAGAGATTGATTAAATTTTGAGGATTCTTTTTGGTGTACTTTGATATTGCTCGATAACAGTATATGATGCAGTTTGCACTGATCTAAATTCAACACCGATTAACAATTTAAAGAGCCCTGCCACCTCGCCTCAGCGTCTCATCGAAATTGCACGACGCGACGGTCACTTACCTTCCAATTACCAAGCCGATAGCCGCGGCGATCCCCGACACAAAGTTTGAAAAATCGAGGCCCAGCTCGCAGCGGCGAGCAAAGGAGGTCCCCCCGCATATAAACGATCGCTTCATCACACCCTGTAGAGGCGGCGATCGGGCGACGATAGTCGGCTCGCTCGCTCGCTCGCTCGGTCGTTCGTTCGCGCGCATTCCTCGCGCTCCCATATACTCGATAGAGTATGAAATGTCACTCCCGATCATACCTGGCCCGAGAGTCGCGCTCGTATACGACGCCGCGACGGTAGGCTGTCACGTCTGGATATAAACGACGGCTGACGTCAGCAGGCGCGCATGACATCAGAGTTGATCCGTATGCCGTGGCCACCGTGGGCTCTCTCGCATTTTCCAGGTGCGCTTTCGCGACCGTTTGCCCCGGAGCGGCGAAGGGGATTCAGAGGCATCGGCGGCCCTGCCTGGAGCTTTTCTTTCGTTGCGAGCGGCCGCCTCGCTGAATGCCGCGGACGTCGAGCGTTCGAGTTTCTTAATTGCTAATTTCATTTGCTTTTATAGCGCGCTGCTCGGGGAATATATGATTGTTACTTTGTAACCATCGCCGTAGAACTCGCCAACCTATACTTAGAAAAAGCTAGCGAAATAGCATACTCCGTCAATGATCTCGAAAATTACCACGTAATAGGCCCTTAATCCACGTCCATTTGGTGCCTTATTAAAATTTCGGCTGAGTGGCCCACTTTGAGATTCCGCGCATGTCCCGCTCCAAAAAGTCAAGCAGCTCTCGGGCCGGTGCCGGGGCACATTATACGTGCCCGTTAAAGAATGTGGGTTGCTCGGTCGAGAAAAAAGTGTAAACAAGAGGGCGCATAAGTAAATCGATGAAAAAGGAGCATAATGAGAAGTTATAGCTGATAATAACGGCCGGAGGAGAAAAAGGAGACGCGTCTCTCGGGCCGGCCGCCCCGCGCGCGGCGCAGGAGCAAAAGGACAAAAAAAAAGGACATGTGGGAGCACGCACGAGGAGCACTTAACGCGCGCGCTTTCGGAGAGGAGGCCTAAGCCCCTGCGCGGAGATACGGCTTTACTCGACTAAACACTCTCGCTTCTCCCACGCGAGCGCGCGCGCGCGCGGGGCCTCCCTTTTTTTCCCCTCCGAGGCGTTTGCCGCAGTTTTTAGGTTCTTTTTCTTTTTCGAGAAAATTTCTGGCCGCGAGATCGGTTTTCGGCAATGCGACTTAGATAAAACGCGCTTAGCGTTCGAAAATTTGGAGCTAATTAATGTCTCCCGGATACGGAATAAAACCGAGGCCTGTCAAATCCGACCGGCTCGGAATGCAAATCGAGGGCCGACTAATCTGTCTGGCGCATCCGTGACGTCATTGCGGGCCGCGGTAGTGATGTATACGTTATATGTGCGAATCCGCAGTCGAATGATATAACCCCTTGATAATTTGACCGCTCTGCCTACCTGTGTGCTGCGCTGAATTGCTGCTAAAATTCTTCATACTTATAAGCTTCTGTTTTATATCTTTATATCAATGTGGCAAATTTCTACAAAAATAATAATTCTCTTTATATACAATATATTGTTACGCCGACGCGTGGGTGACAAGCAATGAAAAGGGTAATGCGAAATTATATTAAATAAAATTTCAATGTACAATGCGCACAAAGCGAATCTGGTCCCAGAATTCTGATGAGCATCGCGGTGCGGTGAAAGCTGTTGCAACGCCTCGACATGATGCATGCTCGTATTCACGCCCATCGCGGTTGTATTGTGACGCCGCGATGTGTCCACGACGCACACGCAAACCTTGTTCTTGCTAATAATCGTACGCAAGATTTTGCGCGAATGCGGGACCGATTGTTTTCTTTTCTTTTTTTTTTCACGTTTCTCTTTTTAAATCAGTGTCACTATCAGTATCCTTTCCGAGTAATTTTCATTCGAAAATTGAATTATTCGAGTGAAAAACGTTAGCTAATAGCGGTGCACCTTCCCGAAGGATTCGAAATTTTTGAAGGAATCGAAGCCGAAGCTTTAATCACCACGTAATCAGCAGCCTGCCGGCACTTTCTCACACTCTTACCCTCTTTTTCTCCTTCTCTGCAGATATTCATACTCGAGGACTCTCGTTCTCAGAAGGAATGCCGCCGCTGCAGAACCAACAATCTTCGTCCTCGCGATTCGCACACCTAAGAAGCCGAACGAAAAAAAAAAAGGAAAAAAAAGAAAAAAAAAGAAACGTCCGCGCTCTCAAAGACACGCACAGACGCACCTGCGTACAAGTAGCGCTAATCTTTTTTGCTCCTTTTAATTCCTGCCCAATTTCCGCCTCACCCTGCTTTCTTTCTCCGTTTTCTCTCGCGGCAGAAGAAGGCCTCGTCGCGTTCTCTGGAAATCCTGAATAATTTTCGCGGAATTTCAAATAAAAATGAACGTTACCGGTTACCGAGGACAGGAGAGGTTTTCTTAATAATTGAAAATTGGGTTAAGCGCACCTGGCACAGAAGCAATCACTGCCCGTTTTCTACAAAGTAATATCTCTGTTTTTTTTTTTTTGCGAACCACTGTATAATACGCTTTAATCGCGCGCTCAAAAATATATACAGCGGCGAAAAGAACTTGCCGACGAAAATCGGCTCGATGTAATTCGTTCGCTGCGGGCTACAGTTAAAGCCAGCTTGGCTCTCGCGCCGCGATAAAAAAAGCAGTAATGACCCTATTTTTTGTCAAAAATACTAAAGTAACATTCGCGGGAGAAATACGATAATCTTCCCTCTCCGCCGAGTAATCCATTGAAGAAAGTAACTTCGACGTCCAGAGCAGCCTCGATAATTTCGAGTAAAAGGGAAGTGCATATCATTAAAATTTATTAAACACTGAAATCGACAATTTACAGCGGCGTGTCCCACCTAAAAGTGTCGAGCGTAACCGGGGCCGTGATTTAATTGCAAACGCCCCATTAATCTCGATATTAATGTTTCCTGCCGCCTCGCGATCGAGTCGTAAGTTTCGGAAAAGCAGATCGCGCCGCGCACCGCGAGAGAGTTCTCGCGCGCGTGCCTAGAAGTATATGTTAGACGCCTACGCACTCGAGCGTGAGAGAGGCCTTAAGTGCCTCCGCGAGCTTCATTCGAAAATTAACATTTAATGCGGCTAAAGCTCACTTGCAATTCCCTCTTGGTTTTAATATTAATTATTGCGCGCTATTAAATTACACCGAATAAATCGCGCGGAATTACCTAATGTATTGAAAATAACTAGGTGCGAGCTACAAGATTTTCAGAAAATATGCTTCTTATGTTACGTTTAATAAATTTATTATCTTACATAATGGATTCATTCGTTAATAAATGAACTTTTACTTCGGGAATCGGATAAATTTTCCAGCGCGAGCTACAATTTTCGTCGATCATTACACTCGCCGAGGGAAAGCCTAAATTTACTAAATCGTCAAAGAAATTCGCTCGCTCCCGCAAAACTTTTCCAAGCGCATAACCAAAAAGAAAAAGCTCGAAAAAGCCAAGTGCGCGAAGGAAGCCGCCTCGCGGCGGAGGCGTGAGAGGTCGCCCCAATAAGGCGGCCGTCGGACGGCTAATCGAATCATGATTTAGAGTCCTCGGCGTCGGAACAATGACGACGCTCGTTTTCAGAGGCTCCTTCTCTCCCGTCGAGTCGCCTCGCGAAAAGTCTCCCGAGCCGACGACAGCCGCGTAGGCTTCGGCCTGCATAATCCGCCGGCGGCCCGTGAGAAAAATCGGCGCGGCTATATATTTTTTCGCTCGCGAGGTGTACAACGTACACATCCGGCCTTGAAATCGCCGCGACTTTATTTCGTCGATGTGTCGTCGGAGATCGCGAGCGACGTGCGCAGCGGCGTTTTAGCCGATCCTTCCGCGCCGCTGAGTCGCACGTGCCTCGATCGATTGCCGAAGATGCAAGGACGCGCCGAGCGCGAGACGATTACGCCTCGGTAAGCAGACGCTGGGATTCTCGAGTTAAAGGGAATCTCTTGCGGTTTTGCAGCCCGTTGAGAGCAGCGTACATAACGATTCGCGTGTTGCTGCTAATTATTCCGGTCCGAAAAAATCTGTTTTGCCGCGGGAGAATTTCGAGCGCATTATCCTGTACTAAAAAAAAAAATTTGGGAAAAAAAGAAACAATACAAAAGTAAACACTGAAATCAATGAAGCAAATTATTAAGTTATCAAGGTCGAACGGGAAAGTTTATCATAAATTTTTGAAAATAGAAAAAAGTTTCTCATCAAGGGAATAATCTAAATAAACCGGGAACTTCCTGATTATACGCTCGTGACAAGGCCAATAATCCACTCGCTTAATCATCGCACCTAAAGGCCCGTTTAAAAAATGGGAAAATCGCCTTTAGATTACGAGCTTAGGCATCGTAAAATAAACCATAATACACATCGGAGCATCGGGGCCGGCTTCGACTTCCTCGCGCCTCGAATTGCGCAATAAATCCTGATATTCTCCGATTCACAACCCATTTCCTCCCGTGCGGGGGTGGCCGATCTCTCGCCGGTTAAATTGCCGCGTAGGTGCGCATACCCGCGCGGGCGCGCACACGCGCACGAGGATCGTACCTATATAAGCGAGCAAGCGCGTATAACACACACAGCGGGGTGTGAAAGTCGGAAGAGCGTCTGGGTCTTCCTTCCTTCCTTCCTTTTTTATTGACATCCGCGCGGCTTTTATGGCTGGCCTTTTTCTTGTCGTACTCCTTTTTGTATTAGGCGCGGGAATAATCCGAGCGCGCGGCTTTGTAAGCGGTTTCTGCATTTACGCGCCGATGCTCTTTCGGCGGACTCGCCGTTTTTACGCCCGTAAAGTCGGCAAAGTTATGTGCGTGCGTGTACGTGTGTGCAGGAGGATGATTTATCTTTGCGAAAACGTTTACGTTTTACCTGTATTTCGGCTATAAACATGCGGATATCTATTAACCGGTTGAGCATTACGTGAATGGATTTCATAATGGGATTCATTATTTTTGGATTAGGTAATACAAACTTCGATCGTTCTATCTGTGAGATAATGTTGTGCGTATGATAAAGATAATAGACAATATTACAACAATGTAGGAGTCGATAAAATTTAATGAAACACGTGTAATATATGGCTTATACAATTTCTTAATAAAGCGATAGTCATTTCCTATAAATGTATGATTATATTTAGTAGGTAAATAGAGTATAGAGCGCATAATGCACAATTTGATGATCGAATTAAGAGCAATTCAGAGAGCGCTAGCAGTTTCTTAAATGCAGGGTTTGCAATCTGTGATTTCGTAATCCTCTGTATTACATTCAGTGGGTGTGACAAAATTATACACTATTCAGTTCGAGCACATTATTAGTAGATTCAAAAATATAACAAATGACCGCTGTATTTTGCAGTTTGCATAAACATTGCAAATTTTCCGCCTTGTTTCTTAACGGCAGTTTCATTTTCAGTGAAAACCAAATTCTATACGCACTAAGCTTTAGTACCCTGCAGTCCGAAAAAAAAAACTTACACGGAGAAAAGTAGATAGTAAAATTGATAGTAATGCTATGTAAAAGTTGCTAAAAAAGTTGAGCAAACACAGTCAAGTACAGCTTAGCGCAGCAAGTATATTTTACTGGTCGTAGCAGGACAGCTCTCTTGCTGTCTCTCTCGTGCGGTGACTTAACCAAATTCTCTTTAGTAGTGCGCAAACTATCTCTTCAACAATATTTTCTTTATAACTTTACTTAAAGTAGATAGCAATTCTGGGGAATTTCGGGAAATTCTTCGTTAGCTTGTTGATTTTTTATTCAAAGTAAAATGTTGGAGCTCTTTATGAAACCTCTGATATATTTTTTTCTCCGAGTATTTAATAATTAGATTTAGTAAAAACAGTATTTTTTCACCGTACGAGCGAGACAAACGGCAAGATAGAGCCATCTGGCTACGACATCTCTTTAATGTACTTTGCTTCAACGTTCAAGCAAATTATGCATTTTTACTCCATTAAAATAAATTCACCATCTAATATCAGACGGGGCATAGTTATTTTTGTTTTTTTATCTAAAAAATAGCTCTACCCCCGAACGAAAGCAAAGCGGCGCCAAAGAGCGAGGCAAAATGACTAAAGTACCGATCCCCCGTTCTTGCAGATCCGGCGGCACAGACGGCCACCTTGACGAGCCTCGCGTTCTTCATCAGCTCCGGCCTGGGCCCGGCGAGCCAGTGCGTATCCGGCGCGCCGTCCTACGGCGGCATGCGAGCCACCTACACCGAAGCCTACGTCGACATGGAGCCGTGGCTGCAGCCCTGCGGCACCCCCGTAGCCGCCGCCCTCAGGAAGTTCCCCCAGAGGCACAGCGTTCACCGGGCGCTCAAGAGGGTCAAGACCCAGCTCAGGGTCGCGCAGAACCACTTTCGCAAGGATCTCAAGGACATTCACGAAATTTACGCTAAGGTGAGCTGCTGCCGAGAAAGAGAGAGAGAGAGAGAGAGAGAGAGAACCTAGTTTTCGTTGCCAACAGGATCTGGATTTGAATTAGATACGCCGGCTTCGCTCATTTACAAACTTACTTATCGGGTTGCTAATAAAAGTAGAGAGATAAAGATTGATTATGCAGGAAGAATTCCGTCGGGAGATTTAACTGATTATTTCGAAAAACATCGCGTCGGCGACTCCGCGGAATTGCAGCTAGTTCATTCGCGTTACAGATTTAATTAACGACCGCGCAATCGCCAAATAAAATGCGTCCTCGTCAAAAGTCGCGAGTGAAAAACGTCGCGGTAAACTCTCGCTTCTCGCCGAGGCGAAAGCACTCGATCCCTCGAGCGCAAGTATAGCAGGCCCCGCGTGTGTATATATAGCCCGAGATCGGCTATCGTAAACGTCTCGGGCATAAAGAATCGCTGCGCTCGTCACTTCTGGTATTATCAGGACCACAGGGCGAGTGTCTTGCTCTCCCCCCCACCAGCACACCCCCTTTCCTCCCACATAGTCGACCACCGCAGCTCGGCAGACGAAACAATCGTATCAACTGACATCTATAGTTTCTACGGAGGCACCGCTGGTGTTTTTCTTTTGTCAGATCGGCTTTTATCTCTCGAGGCACGAGGAGCCTCGATGGCCAGACACTTTAGATTCGCGAGATTCGCTGATGCTCGCGTGAGAACTCGCCCGAGCTATTTGCATTGCCGAGCGATTATGTCATCCGCTCGCGGATGATGAACGAGTGCCGCCCGTGTTTTGGCTTTTCCGTCTGCGGTGACGAGACTGCGTTTGCATGCTTCTCACTTTCGATGAACCTTTTTGTGTAACACTTATCGATTCTACCTATTGGTGGCCACCTGAAAAGGTGATCAAAATATTTAGTTTAACGATTGCCGATTGCCGTTTTTGGAGGTACGGCTAAGCATGTGTTTCGTTAAGTGCAAAAACTATGTAAGAGATTTATGGTTTTGTTTTAGTGAGTTGCAAGACAAGTTTGTTTATATCTTCCAAATCAGTTTATTGTAATTATATGCCGGCGCGTAAGCTTTATTTTTTAAAATAATGACACTCGTAAAGCATATATTAAAATTTCAAGCATGTTTGAAATTTCTTCATGAAACACCAGTCACAATGATAAACAATATATTAAATTAACATCGCGAAGCATACATTAAAAAATAACTAGACGGTACTCGAGACTATCTCCCGCCTTATAAATATCCCACCGCCAACTGCATCCGAACACTATTTACGTTAGACGTTCATAAACCCCCAGGATGATTCACTCGCCGCCACGCGGCTCTCGCATTAATATTTTGAGAAAGGAAACTCTACACGCGGAAGCGAAATGGGGGTGGTAAAGATCTTACTTTACCCTGACGCCATGAAAATGAAAATAAGACACCGCGACGCCTCCTCGTTCAAATGTAAACAATGTCTCGCCTTTGGTGCGCAGGTGTATAAAGTGCTGAGGGAGCAGTACCGCATGAGCTGGCTGCCGGAGAAGACACTCGAGTGGTATCACGGCGAAGTCTGGTGCCTGGAGAAGGCTAAAAAGGCGGAACGAGCTTTGCCGAGACTTCACGATGCCCTGCAGAGGTTCGCCATCACGTTTCACCACCTGCGTGGCTTTAGGCTCAAATCCAATATCAACGCTGATTCGACTATGATGAGGCGGAACGAGATCATCGACGGGATGAACAGCGAAATACTGAGGGTAAGGGGATTTCAATTTTCAGATTTTTTACAATCGTTAGATTTAACTGCTGACATATTATATAACGAAGTTCGACTTAGGAAGATTAATAATAATATTTAGTTTATACAAAATTTAGAGGTAGATAATGTTAAATTTCAATCCCTATTTATCATATTCAAGTAATTTTGATGCTTTACGAAATGCTTTTAAATTTTGGCATAGTTTTTTCTTATGATGACAGGACAAATGGATTATATGAATTGCTTCTGGAAATAAGTATTGTTTTGAAACTAATACTATTCATTGAAAACAATGGTATTGTTTGTAAAACACTGACTGTGCAATGCAATCGTAAAATCTTAATACTTCCTTAAAAGAAATCGTTGCGAACAACAAGTCTTTTAAATAAACATTCAATAAACAGTGATGAAGCAGTATTGAATCATTGGTGATAATGTACAATGACTCGCCATTTGCCAATGTTAGAAAACAAGCTAAAAAATATATAATTTTAATAGGCGCGTTGGGTATAGCAAAATGTAATAGATACTTAAAATTAAAAATAACGCTTCATATTGTGCTCTCTGCTTTAGTACCATTTTATGGGTACTTAAAGCGTAGTTACTAACAAGACCCAAATGGTCTACATTTCTTACGCTAATAAATTTTTAATGCAGATAATAACAGTAAGGACTATTGCTTTACAATAGTTTACAAGTACAATGCAGCATTTTCAAAGAATATCTTTTGTCAATTGAGTCGTAGGAAACGAAGAATATCAATATCGAATAACTTTTAAAGCGACTTCTATAAATAACTCATCACGCACGCGAACGATTAGCTTTAAAAAAATCAACGTTCAATGTCCATTCCAGATGCTGTGCGAGGTGGAGACAGCGATCTTAAACTTGGGCCTCCAGCTACCGACGACTCACAAGTCGGTAATCGTGACTGAAAGCTCAAACTGGGCCCGCGAAGGCGACCTCACCCTCATGCTTATCCAGGACTCCGGGGTCTTGCGGCTGTACCAGGACTTCCTGAACGACTGGATCCGAGCGCTGCGCAACGCCACGGCCACAGGCTCCGGTACCTGCGACCCAACGAAGCTCCGACCCCTGTCCAGCTACTTCAAGCCCAAGAAGCAGCAGCAGCAAGCTAAGAAGCTCAACAGGCAGGGCGCGAAACGACCGAAAGGGAATAAGATGGCCGAGGCCAGGAAGCAGCGCCACCGAGAGCAGCTGCTGGCCAGAAGGATGGCCAGGAGAAAGAACGCGAAACGGAAGCACAAGAAGGTCTGATGGGACTTGGAGCTCGACGATTATCGACACCGGTACTATGATTGCAAACCCAGTGCTGGGACACTGTTTTGGTCCTACCGCGTATGGAACGACTTCGAATGCGCTTTCTTGCTTGTATTCTAGGGTACATTCCATTTTCGAATTCAAGAGACTTGCTGCTAAAATATTGTTACATACCTATTTCGTATATAAGCTGTAAACGTGTAATCCTTGGGATAATATGATTCGTAAGCACTAAATATCTTAAAACAGGACTGTCGGAGAAGATTACGTACGATCAAAGTTTTGAAAATTTATAATTGTTTTGACCTGTCGAATGATGTAAAAGGACGCTTTGTATACATCTTTAAGATGAAAAAAATCTGTAGCATGAAATCGTTTGAAAATAAGAGCTTGCAATAATTTCTTGATTTACCTCGCTGGTTATTCTACTACATTGATTTTTCGAATTTTAAGATGTATTTTTTATATCTTCGACAACTGCAACGCAATTTCGAATTGCTTACAAGTATGCGATTAAAATTTTGATCTAGCATGTCACTGTGCATGTAAATTTATTAACGACAGGACCATTTAGTGAACTTTGATATATTCAGTATTAAGAGATCTACTTTAGAGCGATCAAGCAGTATTATATGTAATGTCGAATAATTAATTTAAATAAACCTACTATTCTTGCGCGACTTGCAAACTTGATTGTTGTCGCTGGACTGCTTAAGACAGACTCGATCAACGGTTTCATCGATTTTCGACGCCGTTTTCTGTTAAATAAATACATTAAACGAATGCATTATCATGTAAGTGAATAATTAACTCTTACGTACCAAAAAAAATGCCAATCGATTTTTAACAAAGTGCACAATGTATTTGTATTCAAAAATTTTCACTTAACGTGCAAAAAGAGTGTAATTGTCTACATGAAAATCAGTGAAACCTATTCGATAGTACTTTCATAAAATATCTGAAGCTAAAGAAATTCAAATAAAGTAATTTGCCGACTGAAAAATTAACAAATTTAAAATTATTTATCCAAAATCTACTTTTAAGTTATTAAATTATTTAAATAACAAGCTTTCTTTAGTATTTGAAAGGGAAACGTATCGACAGTATATCGACATATTTTAGAAGACTACGATTTTGAATAAAAAAATTTACTAAAAATTGTAAAAGCAAAAAAGGAACCCTGGAATAACTACGACTATCTTCTTGTTAGTTGCCAGAATTGTATACGACATAACCGCCAGACGGCGGCTCGAAATGCTCTGTTATCGTTCTTCCGCGAAGGGTATCGAATTATCTTAATCTTTAATACTTACGGAAAACTTTATTTATTATAGCTTTAACGTGGCCCGCGACACGGAAGCTTCCAATTGTTACTGTGATATATAAAAAAAAATCGAACGTACGTGGACGTTAAAGAGTTCCTGCGTTTTCGTTGTACGTCTTTTTCTTACTTGATTTAATTTTAAGATATGAATTGTAGTTTTAAGCTCATTTCTCTCTCTTTTTTTACATTATTGTACAGAAAATTAAAAGAAATACAAAGATAAGAATATACTACTTTATGACATGATTTATTTATGTTTATAAAGACATGCGCTGCTAAAATTTCGTTACAAACCGTTCACTTAGCTACTTACTTCTGCGTTTGATACGTAATTTTTTTAAACTAAGGCTTAATTACACAAAGTGAATTCTCTGTAACTAAATTTTATGGTAATGCGCACCCCGTTTTGAATCTCGCTTAAGTGCGTTCATGACAACCATTGCCTAAAAAAATTATTTATTACTTTGACGCTTTCGCAATTCTAAAAAGTCAAGGTATATTCGATATTTTATATTAGACATATAAAAGCAATAATATCACGAAAAAGATATTTTTGGTACTTGTATAATAAAAATTATCCCTGATTTATAATGTATCATAATTTAAGCGATTTTTAGAACATTCATTCATTATTCTTGCGGTGTTTTTAGCTTATAAGTACTGTAGCTTTTGATTTATTTAATCTTGTATCAACTATATCATTATTGCATACTTGTAGTATATATATTTATTGGGCATACACACGCATTACTTACATAGTTTTACAACTTATTATTTATTATATCACGTTACCATCGACTATGTTATATACGTACAAATATATTATTTGTTATTATTTCCATTTTTTTCTATTTCTATTAAATTTACTATCTTCGCTAATATTTAAATGAAAACTTATTTTTGGCGCCCAAGGCGCGAACGTATTTTTTTGTACAATAAAGTAAATTATTTCTGCATAATTGGAAAATAAACGAAAATAATATCTAAAACTTTTTACATATTAATTCAACACCTTTCCTAAAATAAACTTTACGCATACTTAAGTAACTTCGTACTTTGTAAATATAAATTTAAGCCGAATAATGGAATAAAAACTTCTTTCTTCAAGTAATAGAATAAATTTTACTTTACTTATTATAATATTAAATTTCACTTAAACTACGTGAAACTAAATGAAACTTTCATCAACAACTCCCGCTGAATTTACTATCTAAAACCCAATCCACTTTTTATCCCAGCGTACATAACTACTTAATCTATTTCGAATCCAACAATTAATTTTCCCCATTACCATACCACCTCTTACCTCGATCACCCAATAACTATCGAAAGCCATTGACAAGCGCATCTCATTTACCCAGTTATCAGTAAACAGGCTCAAAACGCGATTCGAAATACCAGGCCAGCATAAGTCGTCGGGCGACGAGCTCCGGCCAATCTATCTCTCTCCGGCCGGAACTTTATCGATAATGTTACGAGCATGCGCGTGCGCGACGATAAAGTGCCGCCGCTCTCGCTTGTCTTTCCTCCTCCTTCTCTTTTATCGTTCGTCGTCTCAGCGATAAGGTTCACTTACCCGTCAAATCTCCCCCTTCCCCCCTGTCGCGCTTAAGTGCACCTCCACCGCGAGCAGGAATCCAATAAAACCGACTAAACAAGGAGGTTCGCGTTCGATGTTCCTCGTGCAGAGCCGCCGGATTAAAGAAGGTATCGAAAAAAAGTGTCTCGTCGGTCAGAACCTAGCTTTCTGACAAAGTGATAAGGTGCGGCTTCGAGGCAGATCGGGCCCTTATCGACTCGAAGGTCTCCCAAATGGCCTCGCGCGGTATTAGGAGTCCACGCCGGGCTCGAAGGTTCATCCCTGTCTGTCGTAACGCTACAGGTGTGCGCATCGCGCGCTAAATCGATTTACAAGCCACCTCTTCTTCGGGCTCTTCCACCCCCAGCCCCCCCTTTTTCCCGTTCCACCTGCAGCGGGTCGCGAATGCGCCCGTGTTTATATATATAGGACGGCGGTGCATTGCGATTCTAGCTGATGATTCACTGATAGCTAATAAAAAGTCGACAACTTTTGCACAAAGCTTTTAAACAAATTCGAGGACGAGAATTGCAAATTTGTATTTTCTAGACTGCTGCTCATTCCATTGAGGCCGCTGCTTACCTGCATTGTCGCCGTTAGGCCTTATTGCTAGTTGAGATGGTTTCAAGTTTTTTAAATTGTAGATTGAGTTGCAAACTTCATGGTAAATTTTGTGATTGCAACATTTAAAAATTAGTTAAATATAATTGTTCATTATAGTACTATTAGGGTAGAATGAAGAAAATAAAGGGGTCTATTGGATTTAAATTTACAATAATTGAAGAACAAGGTTAATGTAATTTTTTATGTTAAATACTGAAAATGCAACTTGTTACATTGACTTAAGTTGATTTGAGACAAATTAACGTTGCAGAATTATTTAGTTTATAAACTAAATTAAATTAGAATTTTGGATTGAATTATTTGACGTTGAATTTGGCAAAAATTATTAGTAAACTATAAAAGGTAGTGAACTACATTGAAAGAAAATGTGCACTTTGTTTTATTCAATATAATTATACATTCTGATTTATACAATGCATTTAACAATCAATCTATAATACATATTTCTTTATCATTTCAAATAAAAACATGAGAATGCTTAAAGTATAACCAGAAATCAGAAGGAAAATACCGAGAGTAATATCTTTTATACTTATTTTTACATCTGAATTTTCTGTAGTATCTTTTACAAAGTATAGTTCTTCAAGGTCTAAAAAAAAATGGGAAAATCCTCCTTCATAATACTTTGATAAGACGTAATTAAATTTACTAAGTAAAGGCCAATCTTCTGTTACTGTAAAGGTTACATATCTGTTCAATAAACTTTTTTTTGAAATATGAATATGTGAACTTTCTTTTACATAAAATATCAAAGAATAACCGATATTAAGACAACTGATTTGATCTCCGTTGGCAAGGCGCTCTATACATTGTGTAAAATTATTAATTGAATGGTATCTTTCACTTATCTGTGGTTCGTAAAAAAATTCTTTATATGTTGAATATCCATAAATCGATAAATTTGAACGAATTAAATCTTCAGTATTCTCAATCAATGGTTTAGATTCCGGTATAGTCATTACAGCACTTAAATGACTTTGTATAAAAGAACTAAATATAAATAAAGCAAATGTAAGAAATACAAAAGTAACTTTGGGAATAAATCCTTCTCGTGGTTTTTTCATTTTTGGTGCACATGAAAACATGAGTATAAATTCTAAAATTGTATAAGATATGGATTGATGGTCAATATACTTCAGTACTGTAATGGAAAAGAAACTGCATATTAAAAATAATACCCATAATTTGGGATTAAAGGCGAATAAAAATTGGGGTATGTTAAGAGAATCTTTAAATGTAACTGCTTTCAAACCGACTGCCGAATTGGGATAGGTTTGCATTTTCGAATGATCTCGTATGATTTTTTGCACTAACAAAAAATCAACTTTATCCTCAAGCACGTCCTTATAAGGACCATAAGGTGTTCCATTATTATTAAAATGTCCATAATTGTTGGCCATTTTCACAGTTGTTGTAGCATTAATAGAACTTAAAAAAAATTTGAATATGTCTGGAGAAGTTCCCCCAAAACGATTAAAGCCTACTTTTTTTATATCAACGCGGCTTACACGTCCGTCTATATGACAAACAGCTTTTATATTATGCCCATTTAAATTTTTAGTTTTATGATATTTGAAATTCTTGCAGAACGAAAAATCTATTTAAATAATAATTTTCAATTAGCTAGTTAAAAATGATTATTTTTTAAAAATGATTATTTTTTGTACTTACTGTCAATCAATAAAAGATTATATAAATCCTTTTTATATTTTAAAATGGTTAAATAATTACTATTTTGAAAGTTATTAAGAGTAAGTGGTATCCAGAATTCATTTGCTAATGAATTGTATGGACTGATAGTATAAAGTTCTAAACTTTTTTGCTCATTATAACACAAATACATTACAAATAAAATGTTGAATGTCCAAACTACATTAAAAATTTGATTTGTTAAGCGGCAACTACGTGCATTATAATTAGCTATTAAAAAAATAGCTTCGTTACTCCACCATATCGAATCTTTCAATTTTTCTAATGTTTTGTCAAGTTTTGCAGGAGATGTAATTAATAATGTAACAATTATGGCGGGATAATTTTTTCTTTCGATAATGGTCTTATTTAATAAGTAAACTTTTTTAAAACGTTTTTCATTTTGAATAACGGTGTTTTCACCTATTTTCATTAGATTTAGAGGAATCAACGGAAAAAATAATGCTTTTAATGCTATCGAATTGTCCTTCCAGTTTTCAAAAATAATGGTATTCATACCATAAGTATCGAAAGTACTGATTTTGATTAAATTCACCTTCAAAGAAAAATTAATAAGTTTTAAATAAGCAGTTATATTTTTAACTGAAGCAAAACATTCAGTTAATTTAAAGCAATAAAATAATATTTTCTTACCATTATTCCTAAATCATTTTCTTTAATCTTGTTATTGGCTACATTCTCAATAAATTTAACTTGTAAAGCCTGCATTATTTGAATTTGTAATGTAAAAATAAAAATGCAAAATTTTTTTAATTTCATTACAAAAACTCTTACTAAAGGGAATATAATTTAATGTTTTAATAAATAACTCTTTATAAAGTAGAAGAACTTAAAAAACGTGTTTGAAGATCGCACAAAGAATTGTAACTAAAAAATTTGTTTAAAATTAGAATCAATAAATTTATTTTTCAAATTGTTTAGAATACATTGTAGAAAAGTTTTCTCACGTCATGTTTTTAATCATTTTGACATTGAATTTCGAGAAAACTGTTAAATATCGATCTTACTGGTATATTGATGAACGGCTTTAAATTATATAGAAAAGGACACAATTTCAGTAGTTTTGAAAAAAAAATATAGTAAAATTCATTAAAAGTTTTCTGTTTTATCGTCCAATTTTAATTTGGAAATGGTCACTTTGTTCCTTAGGAGAAGTACCAATATAAAAAATGGAAAATTTTCAAAATCCAATATTATATCCAAATATTTATAGAATACACACACGAATCTATAAACAAATAGATCAAACTTGGCAGATTAGGAAAATTTGCCATTTTTTATATTGATACTTGTTCCCGACAAAGTCAGGAATCCACGCGAGAAAAGAAACCACTCCCACATTTTACTTTTAATACTTTTATTAGTCCCCTGGTAGCAAGTTTCCGATCAATTCTAGCCAGAATTCTAGATTCCAGATAGATCCGCTAGATAGAATCTATCTAGAGTGTAAGAGAGAATTCTAGTATAAATATCGGTAGAATATAGCAGAGCCTTTGCG
>UCOM01002226.1:0-28775 GCA_900474385.1 Ormyrus pomaceus | reverse complement strand
CCTCCACGTCCTCGCCCACCGCCTCCTCCGCCACCGCCTCCACGACCTCGCCCTCCGCCTCCTCCTCCTCCACCACCACGTCCACCTCCATCATATTTGCCTCCAGCTCCTCCACCTCCCCGTCCACCTCCTATTCAACCTCCTCGAGTTTCGACTCCTGCGCCGACGTACCTTCCTCCGTATACGCCAGGTGCTCCGAATTATAGTAGTTCACCGACATCGGGTCCTGTAACATATGGTAGCACGCCAAACAACTACAACCCGACCATCAATGATGGTACATCACAGTACAGTCCAGTTGCTAAATTTAGCGGTCCTGTGGGAGCTAATGAGTCACCGGGATCTTCAACGTACGGCAGCACAGCCTCTGCTTCTGCTTCAGCATCGTCAAGTGCCGTAACATCGCCAGTCGTCAAGTATAGTCAACCAGTCGTGAGTTCAAATTTTCCAAGTACTTTAACAAGTAGTACCATGCCATCGACAACTCCATCTTCGTCATCTTTAGCAGTAACATCCCCAACAAGTACATCACCGGTGGACTCTACGTATTCATCTGAAGGAACTTCGGTTTCGACTACCGGAAGTACAACTTCAACTCCGTTGATGACAAGTACAAGTGTCTCACCGATAAATTACGATTATTCTTCGCAAACCTCTGGAGTACCTTCTTTTAGTCCAGCAGTGACCAGTACAGTAGGGGGACCACTGAGTAACTCAGAAGGCACCTACGACTATTCGGCACCTTCGGTGCCATTCACGCAATCAACATCGTCCCCATCTAGCTCAGAACAAACATCTACGACTGCCTCAATGATTCCGCAAATGCAAACTTCAACTGATATTTCTTATGCTATGACGAGCCCAACGCAATCCTCTACAACTGTATCAACATCACCTTCTACGCAATTATCTACAACTACGACAGTTCAACCTGTTTCAACATCGCCCACCCAAACTTCAACTACTTCGACAACTACGTCACCATCGGCACCGAGTTATTCATCAGCTACGACTTTGACATCGCAAACTCCAACGTCCGTTTCGATTACTGAATCAACAGGTCAAGGAGTATCATCAATTCCATCATCTACAATGCCAAGTCAAATGTCATCAACTTATGATTATTCTACAATGACATTTACGCAATCCACAAACGAGCAAGCAGCTCCGTCAGTTACCTACGACTATCCCGCTCCCTCGTCACCTTTTCCATCAACTTCAACACCGCCTCCTAGTCCTTCAACTACTTCGTCTACTACGTCACCACCGCCTCCTCCTAGTTTGTCAACTCCTACGTCAACTGCGCCAACACCTCCTCCTAGTCCGTCAACTACTCCGTCAACTACGCCACCACCGCCTCCTCCTAGTTCTTCAACTACTCCGTCAACTACGCCACCACCACTTCCTCCTAGTTCAACTACTGCATCAACAACGCCAGCACTGCCTCCTCCTAGTTCAACTACTGCATCAACAACGCCACCACCGCCTCCTCCTAGTTCTTCAACTACTCCCTCAACTACGCCACCACCGCCTCCTCCTAGTTCTTCAACTACTACGTCAACGACACCACCACCACCTCCTCCTAGTCCGTCAACTACTCCCTCATCTACCCCAACACCCCTTCCTTCTAGCCCGTCAACTACTCCGTCAACTACGCTGCCACCGTCTCCTAGCCCGTCAACGCCATCATCAACTTTACCTTCAACTCCCACATCAGTAACTCCAACGACTACTTTATCTCCCCTTCCCTCTCCGTATCCTACTCCTACGCCGCCGCCACCTTTACCAACCTCCCCGTCTCCCGTTACTTATAATTATCCCTCTCCGCCAGTACCTCAACCTTTACCCCCTTCACCACCACCTCCGCCTCCGTTTGAATCCCCAATTACATATAACTATCCTTCTCCTACGCCTGCACCACCATTACCACCTTCTCCATCTCCACCTTCTCCTAACTACAATTATCCTGCTCCAACTACGTACAACTACCCAGTTCCTTCCCCAGCTCCAAATTACAATTATCGGCCACCCCGTCCAGCACCATCTCCTAGGCCAAGGCCTTCAAGACCGAGACCACTAATTACCCCTAAACCAATACCTCCTCGACCAGCTTATTTACCGCCTCCAAGACCAATTCCACAACCTAGAACTTATTTACCACCTCCTGCACCTACACCCGAGAGCATGACGTATTCACCACCTCCTAGACCTACTCCGCAAAGTCGAATTTATCTACCACCGAGACCAGCTCCAATGTATTTACCACCGGTGAGATGATACTTGCTTGTAAATTAGATAATATTTAAATATCAGATTTGTTACTTTCATATCAAAATATGAAAATATTTTTTATATTTATTTATAAAATTGTTTATAAGTGTTAAAAATTTTAATTAACATTAACTATTTGTACACTTGACTGAGAAAAATCATATTTGCTTTATACATATATTATATTTATGTACATTTATAATGAATTTAACTAAAACTATATAAGCTCATATAATTAATATGTTGCCATCATGAAATAATCATCATTGCAAACACTATTTTTTGTATAAAATATTTTTTTATAACAATAACAGTATATATTAAATAAAGTAATATCAATATGTTAATTATAAAAATCCTTTTTTGCCTAAAAATTACTTTACGAGAAACATAATATTTTTCTTTAAAAATGTTAATGTAAAAGGTAGGATGTAGGAGTTTATGAAGAAAATAAAAGTTTTAGTCATTTAAGTCGTCTATATTTACATTTTTACATTCTGTCGTTTATGTATTATTTCACATATTTGCTAGCGTGACTACAATTTGTATCACAGCACTTTTTCAGGTAGACACTTACAATGTCAGTCTCGGGGTGATTGAAAATCAAGTTTTATTAAATCGTACCGACTCTGACATAGGCTGCTTTAAGAATCTCAGTACCGAGTTGAGTCAATTCTAAAGCAATTAATCTTTGAAGTACTTAAATGGTAAAAGTTAATTAAATAAACAACCGCTATCGAATTTAAAAATATCGTTTACATCTCGCTTACCGTTAAAGCTATAAACATGTTCAAAAACATGCGCCAAACGGAGGAGAGTCTACAATTCGGAATTGACAAAGTAATAGCCAAAGATATTCTGTTAGCTCGAGTCCAACAGACTTTGGCCATATTTATATATGAGAACACACCAACAAAAGTTTCTATATTACACGATCTGAAATATATCTATTGTTGCAATCATTCTTAGAAAAAAATCAACGTGAATAATTTAATAATATACAAAAAATCAAACATAATCAAAGAAAAAACTTAATTGAAATAAATTGTATATATTACTGTGTGCTGTATTTTACTTTCCGAATTCGAAGTATGGAACTTTTTTGATTCAATTAAATTCTGTTTTTAACTGTAAGTTTGATCGCGAAAATAAAGCTTTTAAAGGTCCTTTGGTGAATCTAATAATTTAGTTGTTTGAACAATGAAAGAAAAATGTCAAAGCATAATTCTTTGCAATTCAGAAAAAAATGTATTTTGGATCCGAAAATGTACCTTTCTTACGTAAAAGTTTCAAAACAAAACCAATGAAAAAAGGGATTACCAGATTATCAAAGGACCTTTCAATAAAAGTTTTTTCGGTAAAGGCTAGCATCGTAGAAACTATCACGCAAAAAATATCACAACTTCACATCGCGTAAAAAATTAACTTACACACGACTAAATCGTTTGCGGAATATACACTACTCGTATAAGCCTATCGTACAAATTTACAGCAATTAGTAAACAGAAAACGAAAATAAATACGTACTTCTATACATACTATAACTCTACCCGAAACGACGAATGTACAATATATTACAAAAAATTTACAAAATAGAGATCATCACGACGTCGTTGAAAGCTAAGCAGCTTTTTTTAAAAAATGTTCGATTAGTCTCGAGGAGAGAACTCGCAAGTCTAGTTTTCTACGGAGTTCCTCTGAGGTCTGAGATTTATAAGACGCTTCTGCGACGGATCGCGCCTAGCCACGTGAAGCACAAGTTTGCCGCGTTTTGCAGTCTTGAAAACTTGCAGAGCTTTGGCGTGAGTCATTCCCTCGAGGGAGGCGCCGTTTATCGACAGTATTTCGTCCTCGGCCTTGAGCTGGCCCTGCTCCGCGGCCTGGCCGTTCGGTAAGATGTCCTTGACGAAAATGCCCATCTTGCCCTTGCTGCTGTCCGAGCCGCCGACGATTGTAAAGCCCAAACGCTTCGCGCCGCCCTTTTCTAGAGTGACGGTCAGCAGCTCCATCGACAAGCTCGACGGTCGCCGGGAATTCGGCGTCAGGTTTGAACTGCGCTTACGAATCTGTAAGGAGAAAAATTCACTGTTAGATAGGCTTGGAGATTTAAATGTTTTTATCGCACGAACATTTATGTAAGTTTAAAAACTGATAAAATTAAAAATACCAACCTGGAATTTCTTCATTCCAGTAACTTTCTGTTCATCGCACTCCATATCCTGAGCAGACAAGGTACGTCCATCTTTCAAAATAGCGCTGATAATTTGGCACGTTCTTGCGGTATCTTGCAGCATGTTATCCTCGCTGCTCCAACGCTGGCTACAAGCTATCGGTGAAGCTTTCTTCTTGAACAATAACTCTTCATCCTTCTTCGTCAAAATAGGAGTCTTCTCGGAACCGTTTTCCGTCGTCGTAACTTTCGACTTTGTATCGTGCTGCTCGCTCGCGTCCTCGAAAGCGTGTTCCACGGACGAGGCGCCGAGCCTCGTCGGTCCCCAGACGTTCGACTCGCTGAGAGACCTGCTGATCACGGGCTCCTGCCCCTCGCTGCCCCAGGTATCGAAGAAGAAGCTCGGCTCCCTGGCGATCTGCAGCTCGACAGCTCCCGTGCACTTTTGCAGAGCGTTCCTCGCCTCGGCGAACGACATTCCACGTAGCCGCCTTCCGGACACGCGCACCACCTCGTCTCCCATGCGGAAGAGCTTCGACTTGGCAGCCTCGCCTAGCTCGTCCATCGACGAGATGACGTAGAACGGCCTGACGGCGTCGCACTTCTGCACGGAGATGCCCAGGGCTCCGGGTTTCTCGACGGTGACCTTCATGGTCTTGAGCTCTCGGCGAATCAAGGGCTTCTTCGGTACTGGTGGCAAGAGGGAGAGGGACTTTTGCATCTGGGCTGGTGTCTTCACATTGACCACAGGCCTCTTCACCCGGAATTTCGCCTCGACCGGCGTGTCTACTTCGGTCAAGGTAGAATGCAGTCTTTTCGAGTTGTAGTACTGAACCTTACTCTTAACCGACGACATAGGAACTTTGTTCGCTGGCGGGGAGTCTTTGCACGGCGACGAAGCGTTATCCAAAAGGTTCTGAACGCTGACGTTCGACACCCTTCGCTGTACCTTCAGATTCCTTTGCAAGCTGTGGAACTTTGGCTTCTGAATCGTGCGGGTAAGATCCTGAGAAGCCGTGCGCCTCTTCTCGGGGGTGTGGAACTGCAATTCGCTCGAGCTCATTGGCGTCAATCCGGAGTCCACAGTTCCAACGGTCTCCAGATCAGAGCTGGAGGGTTTCAGCGTCATATCACCGTAATTCTCATCGTTGTCAGAAGTGACGTCCGTCGCCTCGGTTTTGGTGGATACGTTGAGGGTATTGTCGTTGCAGATCATCGTCGATTCGTCCGCCTCCTGTTCCTTGTGATCCTCGTCGATGAACTTCTCGCGGTGGACGGACTTGCTGAGTTGCTTGTCGGTGTCCGAGGGACGCTGCTTCTTCGGGGTGCTGAACGGCATGGAGAGATCGACGCCGTTATAGTCCGCGGAGGTGATGGAGAACCTGCACTGCGGGTCCATGCCTGACTTCTCGCTGTCGGGGGAGTCGGCACCGGCGCGCGTACTGTCGGAATCGTAGCCGCTCTCGTCGCAAGTTAACTTTAGACCGTTCATCAGATCCTCCAGGCCAGTTATGACGGATGATTTCAGTGCGTCGCTTCTGAAATGATGAAAAGAAAATTTAGTTTTTCTGGCATGAGTGTATGTCAAACGTTGTATTAAATAAACAGCTGACTTATTTAACGATTGGCTAGGAAATTATTTTGAATAATTTAACGCACCTGTCGTCATCGATGCACTCCCTAGCATTGAAAAGGTCCTTCTTAACATTGTCAATAGAGCTGGCGGAAGAGCCGCTTGTGTTCATCTCGTCTCCCGAATTTTCGCTGCTTCTCCTGCTTCTGTGCTGCAAAAGTCCCCCGGCCAAGGCCCTCCTCGTGACGGTGTCGCAGACAGCCTGCTGGGCGAGTGTCGTACCGGCCCTGCTCTTGAGCGCCTGCTGGTTCAGCAGGAAAAAGTCGAGCGCTCGACTCTGCTCCTCGAGGTCCTGGATGCTGCGGCTAATTTTGTGACACTTGGTGCGCAGTTGGTCGGGCTGAATCGTGCCGCACGGCCGGTGCTTCAGCATGCCCTCGCTCAGGGACTTTTCTATGCGGAAGGACTCGTCGTCGTCCTCCTCCTTGATGCTCTTGCCCTTCTTGCGGTTCGAGGACGAGCTGCTGCGTTCCGAGGCTGCCTTGAAGAGGTTGCGCAGGGACTCCACGCGGCTGATCCTCTTCGGCTTGCCGTGGTCCAGTGCGGTCTGCGACGCGAACTGACTCTGCTGAGCGGAAAAAGATTATGGTGAGACTCGCTCGGGTTTCGAGGGAAAAAGCAGCCGGCTGAGACGCTAGCTTTTTCAGAATGGTGTATAAGTGCTGGGTAAGAGGCAAGTACCTTTTTATCGTCCTCCGCTTCGTCGCCGTCTTTTCCGTTCGGGCTCCATCGTTTCTTTCGGTTGGCTACTGCCAGTATTTCCGAGCTGTCGGTACGCTTCAGTTGGTCCCATTTTTGACCGACTTTCTTGCTCCACGTTGTAAGACCTGTACAAATAGCGAATTTCTTTAGAGAACATGGAAAATTTTCTTTTCGATTATTTTCGCGAGAACGAGAGAGTTCGGTGAAGCATAAACAGTATATATGTACGAGATCGTCAGTAAAACAAGAAAATTTTATTACTTTTACGATCAAGAATTGAGAAAATGTTTCTAAACACCTTTCGGAATTTATAAACATAGTTCTTAAAAACAGCTTATGTTTAAAACCCGTTGAAAACCTACTTTTCGCGGAGAAGCTGGAAGGTGTCGCTCGTTTGGCAGGTTGCTGAGCCAGTTCCTTGACCCTGTCGTTGGCGGGCGTCGTCGTCATGGCACCGAGAGTAGCGCTCTTGGCCTCAGCTTCCAGCCTGCTGACAGCTCTGGCGATGGCGGTCGGCTCGGGACTGAGCGGCGCGGCGGACACCAACTCGGGGCTCTGGTCTCCGGATCGTCGCTTGAAGAGCCTCATCTTTCCGCTCTCTGGAAAAAAAAAGCACCCACGCATTAGTCATCGGCGTCTCGACACCCTCGGGCGGCTCCCCCTCTCTCTCTATCTCTTTCTCTCCGTCCGGCGACGGAAACACGTTTCGCGCAAAAAAGAAGAAGAGCGCAACGGTACACCTGCGATGCGCCGGCCGACTCCTTACGTAATTCAAGACTCGCGAGAGGTTAATTCGAGCGGACGCGCCGTTAAATATAGCAGCGAGCCGCGAGGTGCAAGAAACGAGCGCGCCAAAGCACGCCGGAGGCTGGAGGGAGAGAGAGAGAGAGAGAGAGAGACCGAGCGGAAACGCAAATCTTCCAGGCGGCTTTTTCAGCTCTTGTTTTCCTCCGCGGTCGGGCGCGGGGCGCAAAAATTCGCGGCTCCGCAAATTAGTTGTGCAAACGCGCTGCTGCCTTCTCGCGCGCACATAAATCTCAGCGGCGGGCGCAATTTAACGAATCGCTGAGGGGAAAGAGCGTGAATGTTGGTCGCGGAGCTAATCTCTCTCCCGGCGAGCGGGGGATGGCAATTGTAGAAATTAGAAAGGGAAAAGCGCGCGGCGGCGGCGGCGGCTAATTGCGCGCGCACTGGGTTGCGCAGTAAATCCCCAGCTGACGAAAGTTGCGCAGCTTCTCGAATCCTCCCTCCCACGAGGCTCGATGAGGCGTGATTGCAAGTTTGAAAAAAAGCGCATCGCCGTCCATAAATAGCTGTCGCTAATAACGTTATAAATAAATCGATTTCCCCTCCTTCGTCCCTCCGTCTCTCTCTCGGTCTTTCTTTTACTCTCGCGACCATCCGGTTGAGCAAGGGTCGCGAGTTTCCTCCGCCTCCGGGCGCTTTTACGACTCGCCGAGAGGAAAAAAGGAGGATCGCGCACGCGCGCGAATCTCGTAAACTCCAAGCGCGGACGAGGGGGCCCAGTTTTTTTTTTTTTTTTTGTATATCCAGGCCCCGTAAAAGTTGGCCGATGCCGAGCGGGGAAATCGATACGGCTCTTAGCGCGGGAATTAATAAAGCGCGCACGCGCCCGATTTTTCCTTCCTTTTGCCGAGAGTCCGACTGCTTTCTAGAGTATCCACGCGGGATACGTCGTTAAGCCGGGGGTATAAAATCGCTCTCCTCCGCAATCGCGAGATCATAAACGATTTTTTGATGGCTCGGCCTTTACAACTGCGGCCTGGAAGTTTCGAGTCCCCTAATGGGAAAAATGAATTCCTCATTAGAGGCTGACGCTCTCTCGGCTCATTGCCTCGCGAATTAATGCGCCGCGCGGCAGGAAGGCGAGCGGAAAAAAAAAAGCAAACAAAGCCGCGAGGCAATTATCTCTTTTTGTCGCCCGCGTAGTACGCCTCGTTTCCTTTCGATTTCAAAAGATGAATGGAGAGCCAATCGCGCGCCGACGGGGGAAGAAAGGAGAGATCGATCAAAACCCCCCCGCGGGTGCCTTTTTCGCGCGCGTCTCTCCGCCTCGAAAAAGTGGTGCAACAACGGACGACGAGCGTGTCGCCTTCTTGGGCCGCCGCCGCCGCCGCCGCGCGCTGCACGCATGAAGAAATTCTGATTTATCGGCGGCCCAATGTGTGTAACCTGTTTCTGGCGCCGCGCGGAAAACTCGCCTCTCGCAAAAATCGCAAAAGTCCCGCGTCCGCGAGCCGTGCGTGTCGGCGTTGTTGCGGAAAGAGGCCTACAAGCCCCGCTTGTTTATGACTTATTGACTTATCGGGGCTCCGGCGCTCGATCGCTCGCGGCTCCAACGTCCGAGCTTGTAGCGCGGCCTGACATGTTTACGTCCCGTCCATTTGGGCATCGACTCTCTGTTTTCGGCTCGAAAAAAAACTTTAATTATCCAGCCATTATTGATTCTGAAAGAGGATTTACCGGAGTGATAAAACACGCCGTTTGCGTTACGCAATAACGCCGCAGGTAATAAAGGAAGCTTTCGAGCGGCGAAAAAAAGCGCGAGAGAGAGATATGTGGAGCGAGGCGCTTTGCGGGGGATAAAAAATGCGCGTCGTTGCGTATAACGGCAGCTCCGAATTCGCAGAACAATCCCGAGCAGCGGCAATAAAGCACAGGCCAGTCGATTGTATTCAAACGGCGCCACGCACCGAGATGCCGCTTACTTTGCGCAAGCTCTCCTCCTCCCGGGAGCGAAAAACGGTCGGAAAATCGCGCGACCGGACGTCGTTAACGGCCGGCAAGAAGTAGGAAGCGCGCGCGGAGCCTCCGTAATAATAAACGTCGCGGCGTTTTTCAATTTTCAGCGCAATCATTCCCCCCCGAGGTGGTCGTAAATTTTTTCCGAGAGCCTACACGCGCACGGAGCAAGAGAGAGAGAGAGAGAGAGAGGGTGCGGAGGTGTGCGCGCGCGAAAAAATGACGCGTGCCCACGTAGTGTGCGCCGGGCTGCTCCCCGCCCCTGTTCCGGCCGTATATGCGCATGAATAGCCGCGCGAGAGAGAGAGAGAGAGAGCGGCTCTCTGCGGTTTTGCGCGCTGCATCGACCCTTGTAAATTTTCCTCGCCGGCCCGACAAAAGCTATACGTGCGCCGGTTTTCGCAATTATCCTCTCTCGTTTTGCCTGCTCCGAGAGAGAGAGAGAGAGAGAGCCCGAGAACTTGTACAGTATGGCAATTATTCGTAATTTATTCAATGTATGCGCGGAGAGAGGCGAGCAGGATCGCTCCTCGCGTGCTGATAATACGATTTGCCGGAGATTTTCTCGTTCCCGAGTACGGGATGCGAAGGGAGTCTTTCATAAACATTGGGTTAAGTCTTTTCCAAAGGCATCGTTAGAGCAGGAAACGAAGCACTTGTCGAAATCGAGCGAAGCCGGTGTCCGGAAAATCTTGGGAAATATTCAAAAAAGCTCCATTAAAAGCCCATCAAGCGGTCGGCCGCCACCGGACACGCTGCTCCTGCATGTTTACAGGAAACACGGAAGAGAAGACAGGCTGCTGCTCCACCGTGGGAGCAAAAGTCAGCCGGTGCGCCGAAAATAAAGGAGCGAAGCATATATATACACACACGAGCCGGCGGGCGCCACGCGCTCAAAGGTGCGTCCCTTCTCGAGGGTGAGAAAAAAGCGAACGAGACCGGCACACGCATGCGCCCGCAACACGTGGCCGAGCAGCTGCCCTTCCGAAGACCCTCTCGCGCCTGGGAGACCGGGAACACTGGGCCGCTGGCTCTTCTTTTCTATTTTTAAAAGGCCTCTGGCTCCGTGCTCTCTCCAACTTTTTCCCACAGCGATAATGCGCTCGATTTAGTGCGTTTTTTTTAGGAGTCAAATTTACGTGAGCGAGTATATGCGCAGATCCGAGTAATGATACGATTTATTGGGAAGTGGGGCTGCGCTCTCGTATAGGTCGGCGCGATTTATAGTTTCAACGTTCCTCGCCGCGAATTCGTTGGACGGGATTATGGAGATTTACAGACTTTTTTCTACGAATTTTTATTATGAAAGTAAAGATTATTTACGATAACGCGAGAGATTTTTTTTCTTTTTAATCGATGCGGATCAAGGATCGGCGAAAAAAAGGCAGTTTCTCCAAAATGATAATATATTCATCGCTAATACGCCGGGGCCCGTTACGTAAACCGTTTTCTAATTTCGGCTTTCGATCGCGGCGGGATCCCATCATGCGAACGGAAATCGAAAGTGCGACCGCGGCGGAGGATAAATCAAGGGCGGCGACCTTTAAACTTTCTCGCGCGAGCGCGCGTTTTCCCCTCGCGCAATTTCGCAGTCCCGTCCGCCAGAGGTAATTGCGGGATCCCTACCCTCGAATCTGTGTCAGGGCGCGCGTATCGCTATCGAGGACAGTTTTTACTTTCGCTGATACTTTCGAGAGTCGATGCCCGAAAAGCGTCTGGCACACATTTCGCGCGTATATATATTCGAGATTCGGTGGAGACCGGCGAGATCGCCGGAAAACGAGATAAGACGCGACGTTTTAGATCGGAAAGTGAGATTGCAATTATATGATCAGCGTGCGTTTGCGCGTTCAGAAAGGGGCATTAATTTTTCATGAGAGAAATGCAGTTTTAGTGTGTCTTGTTTGCAAAGGAAAGATAATCTTAAGAGCGAGAGTAAAGTGTATTATAAAAGTGTACTTTACGATAATTATTGTTTAGATTTATTTAATTACTTAATCTCTTTGTATTATAATACACTGAAACTGCGCTCGAAACTTTCGCAATTTTGCGAAAATTGCCACTCTTACCGAGAACAAATTTTATGGCTGTAATTAAAGCAATATACTGCAGAGAGAGAGAGAAAGAGCGCGTTGCGGCTCATTCGGCGCGGGCATAAATTTATTTTTCCCTCTCCTCCGATTCACCTGCGCGCGTCGTTCGAAACAGCCAAACACCGACCAGAAATTGCTCCAGAGCCAAGTATAATTCCCAGTCGGATTTGCATTTCGTCCTCTATGCGCACAATGGAAAAATATCGCGTTTCGAGACCCCGAGACGCCCGAAGTCGCGGGGCTTCCGAAACGCGCGCGAATCGCACAAAGAATATCGGGGACACAATGCGCGCCTGCGAGATTTGAATGTGGCCAAGAGCCCCGGCGGGAGAAGAAAAACCGTGGAAAAAAGAGGGCTCTCTCTCCCCCGAAAGGACGAAGAAGCGTGGGAGAGAACCTGCCGATCGAAGACGGCGGCGCAGGCGGAAGAAGCCCTGGGAACAATCGACATCTGCTCGGGCTTTTCGGCCGTCGTATAAGCAGGTTGGAGAGTCGAAGGTTCCCAGGGCCCTTGGGGCCCTATATATGCTATAGCAGGTATACGCCCGAGAGAGCACACAAAGCTTAGGTGGGAGGAGAGGCCCGCATCTCTCTCTCTCTCTCTCTCTCGCTCTTGTTCTTTGCGCTGCGAGAGAGAGAGAGAGAGAGAGGGAGAGTACCGTAATCTCTTTTCTTGACCTGAGCTCTCGGCCCGGGGGATTTCGCCTGCGAAAAGGGGTAAGTCGCTTTGTTTTCCCGGCCGAGACCTTTTCTCCCGGTGCGTTTCTCCAATTTTCTGCCAGTGCAGAGGACGCTTTTGCCTTCGTTATGCAGGAACATTTATTTTCCAAGGCTATTTATCGCTGAATCTCGTCTGCGAATTCAGCCAGGTGAGTCTGACCTCGGCGTCGAGAGAGGAAACATTAATAACGCGTTATGAAATAGTGAATAAATTCCGATTTGCTTCCAATTAAAGTAACCTATCGGGTTGCAGGGAGCGACTCGAAAAGTTTATCGGGCGCAAAATCTCTCTCTCTCTCTCTCTCTCTCTCTCTCTCTCTCTCTCTCTCTCTCGGGCGAATTCCCGACTGCAGCTCTCGTCGCTGCAGAGAGTGCGAGTATAAGTGCGCTCCTCGAGTTCGTTGCCCGATTGCCGGCCTCGTCGCGCCGCTTAATTCTCTCGCGATTTTCTTCCTTTTCTTACCCCCCTTCGCGTCGCCGCCGTTGCCGCCTCTCGTCCTTTCGCTCGCCGCGAGATATGATGTATCTTCGCTCGAAAACTCCGAAAAGGACCGGGAGTTTCGTGCACCCGGGAATGTTTGTTTTTACGGACGTCCGTTAGTATACTCGCGCGAGTCTGCGGTTGTAAATCATTGATCGGCCGAAACGAAAGAGTAAACAAGTAGTAAAATTTTTTCCGTTACGGAAAACTCGATCACGAAAGGGCGAATCGCGACAATGGAGAGAGAGAGAGCTGAATTTTACGGGCCGTCCGCAGGAACGGACTTCCTTCTTCCGTGGTTTTAGGAGCTTAAGTCAGGCGTAAAATTTCGGCCGACTATATCAAACACATAAAGTTCCGTCAGATTTCCCACACATGTCGACTTTTCTCCTGCTCCACCCCGATATAAAAATCTCCGCGTCCCCGAGGGCTGCCTTGAGAATCTCGTATATACAGCCGGCAGTCGGACGGTCGTAAAATTTTTGCACCTACTAATAACGTTCTCCGTCTCTCTCTCCCTCGGAGGGTCATAATTCCATCCGGAAAGCCGAGAAAGTTTAGCCTAAGACCCGAGACGTGGGCCTAAGACAAGGCCGCAGCAATGAAAGACATCGGCAATCTCGTCCCTCCTCCCCTACTTTTTTTCCTGCTAATATAAAGAGAGACGACAGACCTCAGACATGCAGGGGACTCCAACAGTACTTAAGGCCGAACCGTCCATAAGCGCTGTGCAGTTCGGCGTCTACTTCTGGCCGTCTTAATTGCCGGTGAATATAATGGTTTTATTTTTTTTTTTTTTGCGCGCAGCCCCCTTACTTCTGGACAGTAAAAGACGGGAATTCATGCGCCGGCGAACGAAAAGCAGTCTACGGTCACGGAAAGGCGCCGATCTGCCAAGCATTGCAAAATTAATGTATCTCGTTGGCAGATTGCGCTTAGGCTTTAAATTACGGCGGATAAATGTTTATATTATTTTTTGATCGAGGCGCGCGTTTTGACGCCGGGGTCAGCGAGATATAATGTAAACAAGAGGGTGTAAACATTGATTGTGCTCTCTTTTGTCTTGACGGGAGTAGATCTTCAATGGGAATACGAATCGAGTTTAAATTTTCTTTAAAAAAATCACCGATGCTACGGTGTAAAGGAAAACATTCAACTTTTAAAAGATCGCGCTCTGTTTTAAACTTCGGTAAAACAGAGGAGCGTCAAAACAAAAGCGAGCGCAAGACGATTAAAAAGCAATAAATATACTTACTTTTAGAAAATCTTCACAGCATATTCCAAAGGAAGGACTTGTCCCTCGACTCGGCACGGTGTACTGCGCGCAGTCTTCGTAAAATTGAAGTCTCCGAAAAGTTGCCGGCTCCTCTCGAAAGTCGCGGTGAATTGCCACCGCTGGGAAAAAGGGAGACGAAAGCGCTTTCACTGTACGAAGCGATCTCAAAGCGAGCGAATATGTACGCAAGAAGTCGATCTCGGCGCGAATGCAAAGGAAAACTCGATATACTGGAAAAGGCCCAAGCCCGGTGCGAACGTCGGCACGCTTGCGCTTCACTAGCAGCACTGAACTGAAACCTCTGCCTCTCGGACGCTCGGAGCTCTCCGAGCGCCTGGAAGAGCGCTGCCGTCGGGGTGGGGGGAAGAGAGAGAGAGAGAGAGAGAGCGCCGGCAGGAAATTACTGTAGGGACGGGGTCGCCTTAGCTATAGGCTGTATATTTATATATCGGTGCAGGTCGTGCGGGGGTGCGCGCCCTGCACTTAGGATATTAATAATTAGGCTGATTTTTCGTGGTGCCGTTGCAGCGAGGGAGTGTCCCGAGGAACGTCCTTTTATTTTAGCCTGATTACGCGTGGGAAATCGGTGCGGGGGTGCGCTTGTTTGTACGTTGCAACCGGCCGGATTCGGTGTGATTAGTTGATGGGTTCGTTATACTTGAAATAGCTAAGGAATATGATACGTTTCGACCATCTGGAGATATAATGGAAGATTTGGATAATTAAACGCTTCTTATATTTTTTTTTTTTTTCTTAAAGATGAACTTCAGAATAAGGAAGTTTAAATCTAAGCAACACTGATCTTGACAGTTTTATAGACACAAAGGTGTAATTTCCAGTAAAGAAATGTAAATCATAAATAAAAAAAACCGCTGGAACGTAAAATAAATGTTATTTTCAAGAAACATATTTTTGTTCGCACTGGAGCTCTAAATGAATCGATTAGTATGTAAGAAGAGATAAGTTTTCTAATGAATAAAAAGATAAAACGTAACGAGAAATCATAATAGGCAAGGATTTCATTTTATACTAAGTGAACGCGTAATGATTAAAAAAAAAACTATCCTAGTAAATTATAAATTAGTATCCGATATGAAAGCGAGAGAAGTGAATACCCGGAATACATTAAATAATTTTATTTAGTAAGTTATTAAAATATGTAAAAAAATACAAAAAATTGAGAGCCGCATATGATTTAGACATTGCGAGATCTTAAAATGAAATCGAAATGAACAACGCAATGTGTAGGATAAAATTTGGCCCATTAAAATTTATAATTAACTTGCATAAACAAATTAAAATGCTATAACTAGATAAAATAAGAATTTCCCAAAGATTTGGGGGATGTTTTTTTTTAAATCTTAGTTCGAACTATCAGGACGATCGTTTCTTGATTTTGTTTTAATGGTTATTTGAAGAGTCTATTTACCGAAAACAGATCTTTATCTGTATTTTTACGTATTTACTACGATTTATGCTTTACCAAACATCCATCCGTCCAACCTTTTACCGCTAGACAAAAAGATGAAAAATTCAATTTAATAAACACTTAGTCGATTCAACAATATATAATTACACGTACGGCCCAAATTGTTTACAGGTAAATAGCTACGGCCCTGAAACGAAGCGCCAGGTCTTTCATGCTCCAGCACACAGAGCAGAGAAGGAAGAAGAAGCTGAAATGTAAAGGTTCAATGGTCTCGCTCTTTTCTCTCTCTCTCTCTCTCTCTCTCTCTCTCTCTCCCCAGCAGCCTCGGCAGCAAAAAGATAAAGGCGATGATCCTGGACCGGAGCGGTAAGAAAGAGCGAGAGAAAGGAAGCAGCAGCCGAGAAAAGCGAAAAAGGCAGAGAGAGAGAGAGAGAGAGAGAGAAAGGAGGACTTCTCCCTTTGCCGTAAAACAACAGTAGTACTTTGTGATTTCGCATTCTAAGGTTTTATTGCGAGCCCGGCTCATTCGCAGTCTTAGCGTGCCATCGAGTCTCGCGCGCTTCATTCATCTCTCTCTATCTGCCTCCTTTGTTCGTCCCTGCTTTTGTTTTTTTTTTTTTTTTTTTTTTATACACGCGATCCTCCGCTCGTCGTGCGTCGATTTTTGTCGACATTCTGACGAGATCGAATTTCTGTGTAATTGGGACATTGCGCAATCCGTTTCTTGCCGCACTCGCCGCGGCCGTATACTTTTCGCGGAAGGAGAGGGGGCGCGGGTTATATCGATTCTTAGATTCGGGTGCGTTGCGAGGATTTCACCTGCCGCGATGAGCAGAGGGTTACAACGTCTGTGGGAACTTGGCATTAGTTGCTAATTTTTTTTTTTTTTAAATCGGGCATCGACGGAATTCTTCTCAAAATTGAACAGCCTTGCACGTAAAGGTTGCAATCGCAAACAAGTATGAAGGTTTCAAAAAATGGCAATCAAAACAAGTTTTAATTTATATCAAAGGCCGTTGCAATAATTTCAAATCAAATAACCGTACATTACAAAAAGCGTCCCTCTCCAAAATAATATTTCACTGCGAGCGAGGCAGTTCTTTTCGCGGCGAAATGATGACATTCCGCCGGATCATCCACTGAAATCGTACACTTATTACTCTCCGGCGCGGAGGCAAAAAAAAAGAAGAAATCTCGCTTCACCCATTAGCAGCCTCGCGATGAACTCGTCGTGATTTTGCATTCGCATTGCACAATATTCCTCGCGCTGCGCGGCCGGCCATTAACTTAATCTCGCTCTCTCTCTCTCTCTCTCTCTCTCTCTCTCTCTCTCTCGGTGCACGCGCGCGCGAGGCAAAGGCACATGCGGGCGAAATAAAATCGGCAACTCCTCCGTAATTGTCGATCGGATCAAACGGCCGGATTAATTTCGCGGGGAAAACTCGCGCAATTCCCATTTCTCGCAGCCCACGCAGCTCTCTCTCTCTCTCTCTCTCTCGAGAGAGAGAGAGAGAGAGAGATCCCCGCCTCGAGATAGACGGGGGAGAGCGCACAATGCGTGCACGCCTGGAATCCTTTTAAAACTCTCGATTTTCAATCTCCTCTAATTACGTAATTGAGCCGCGCTTTTTTTTTCGTCAGGCGTCCTCTCTCGCCTCGATCGCCGAGCGGCTTTTGTCTCCGGCTGATGGCTTTTTTCGGCGAGGAGTCAATGAAAGTTGTCATTAAGGTATAAGAGCGGTAATCGATCGAAAGCCTACATTCTTATAAACACTCGGGTATGGCTTTGTGCGCTGATCGGGCTTTGGAGTGTGTGTATGTAGAGGACGATGAAAAGAAGGGAGATTAATGGCGCGTGATTGATGTCATGGGAGAACGAGCGAACTTTTCCGAGGCAGGTGTTTTCTTTCCATTCAAGATGAAAATCTTGTATTACGATGTGCCGTAAACTTTTCCCAGGAAGATGTAATGTGATGTCAGGTGACTAAGTGCAAGTATTTATCATAATTTTACATTTTTATTAGCCCCGAGTGGGGAAAAGTTTCATAAGTGAAAATTGATAAGGGATTTTTTTAGCATTTATTTGCATTCTTTAATTTAATTATAAACTTTATTTAAATCGGGATAAAAAATATTTATTAAGTTACACAAATTTCATCTGAAGCATTTTGAATAAATAATTTCCATGAAATATATAATACAGATGCTGTAGATTTTATAAAAACTTTTGAAATTCGCTAGATTTCTAAATTTTGAAAATTTGACCTGAAGAGACTGCCTGCGAGCAAATCCTAAAACTGACATTTTCGAGTACTTAACGCAGCTTGATTCGAGTTCTGGTGGCCGTTTTGGGGATCAGAAACATTTTATATTTACGGATTTTAGAAGTTAATGTAGAAATCTGAAATTTTACAAGGGCATTACTCCGACGTCCCTTGAAAGTTGTTTGAAAACCGTTCCAAGACATTTGTCATCTGCGTCGCAAAATGGTCATATTTCAAGAGAGCCGTATTCAGGTCATGTTGGGTTGAAGGCTCCTGCCATAAATATAACTAAATTTTCGAGCCCCTCAAAGTTTTATCGCTCCAACTTAGTCGTTTCAAAAGTTATTAAACAGATTTAAAATTGTACATATTCAATAATTTAAATTCAATACTTTATATAATAAATTATCGAATAAATCCTAAATCGTCATAAATTTTTCCACATCGTACAATTCAATGCGCAATATACCTTCTAAAACCCCGTTTTCATAAGCAAAAAAAACCCAGCAAATCTCCTCGCTAAACTCGCGGCCTGAAAGAATTTCCACGAAGCACGCCCACGAGCCAGGAAATTTTCTCGGATTCTTCGCAACGCGCCCGAACAATGAGGCTCTCGAGAAGGCTTATGGTTATACAATGCGCATCCCGCGGCCACGGTCGTCCTTTGCTTTATTCGGCGCGGGATTCGCTCGCGCCCTTTCTCCTTTTCCATGATCGTTAAGTACGCCTGACGCAACCGGAGGACGCAATATGCGCCGAGTCGATCGATCCGCCTAAGCAAGTGGAAGTCCGTTGGGCGACAGGCGGATGGATTTCACGCGGCAGGTGACGCTCGATGTGGTATATATTTTCGGAAAGTCTTGGAAATTCACCGAGGCGGACTGTGGGGATTAGCAGGGCTTGTGTTTCGTGCGAAAGACGGCGAACGGAGTCTCTCCTCAAATCGCTTTTGGAATCATTTACTTTTATTTGTGCTCAAGGGATCCAATCGGCATTCGACTTATTTAAAAAAAATGTGCACTCCAAACGAGTTCTCGTACGACTGAACAATACAACGAGAACGCAGCGTGCAGTGACAAGCGATTTTTCGACTTTCCCCGCGGCCTTACATAACAGCGCTCTCCCCAGGAATTAGATATAGGACATCCTCCGATCCAAAAAGCAAGCACTCCCTTTCCTCCTCGCGGCGCGGCGTGCACTCGGCGAATCCGTTAGTCATCCTTCCTCGGCGCAACCTGCAGCCTGAAAAGCTGCTCCCTCCCGGCGCGGTTAAGTAATGCACGAGGAGACGGTGCTCTGGCGCCGGACTGCACGCGCACACGGATACACTCGGGCTGCATCATGCTCGAGTGCGCCTGGCCCTTGTGTGTGTGTGTGTGTGTGTGCAGCGCCTATAGGAATCACGAAGCGCGCACGAAATTTATTCAAATTTATGTAAAACGGACGGGACTCGCGGCCCACGCTAACGAACAGGCGCGGATTGCTCGCGGGTTCCGCCGCTTTTAATTGACTCCCTTTCGCGATTACTTTATTGGGTGGTTATACTGCACCGCTGGCCGCCGGATCCTCGTGACTAGGAGAGCGAGCGGCCTTTCTGGTCGCGCTCCAGCGAGTCGGCCTGCCCTGCGAGTCTGCTCTCGTACTCTCCGGTTCAAGAGTCCTGAATCGCGATGTCAAGCGGGAGAAATGCCGCTTTAGAAAGCCTTTTTTTATCGCTTGGAGGTGAAATATTAACAATTATTTTGAGTAGAAAGCCTTTGCTACTTTATTGGCTGCTGGGTAAATGAATTGTTTTTTAAAAATATCTTAAATATCTGACGATTCGGAGTGGAAAATAATCGTGTCACTTTGAACGGTACAATGCACTATTGCTAAAAGCGGTACGTTCCAAATCAATCTATTGACGCACGTCAATGAAAAAACTTTTGAATCGAACGAGTACGCATGCGTCTTCAATTCCACTAAAAGGCAAACAAACAAAAAAATTCGCCGAGACATTTATTACAGTTATAGAATTGTAAAAAGCCGCGAGCTGAAAGCCGAGTTTAAAAAATGAAAGGAATCGCTTCGATCGGAAAAAGATCGAGTCGAGCAGCTCTGAGCCATGAGTTTGCACTTTTAGTAGGCAAAACTGTAACTGTTTCAGTCTCAAATTATTATCTAAGCGATACGTTATGTGAATCAGCGAAAAAGTTCACAGGCCCGATGAAAAAAAAATATAGCCAATGTGTTTTGCTTATATTAATATACTGCATAGTACATTGCACATTCATTGCTAAGATAAACACCTACTTAGTGTCAACTTGGTAAAAGTGACCAATCGAAAGTCTCTACAGAAGTGTTTAAGTTTCTCCATGTAATAAGATGTACTTACAAACTCGTACTCAATCTATTGATCAAGTGCTTGTTTTAAGTACATTATATCAATATCTCCCGAAAGTCACTTCTCCTTTCTAATTTTTTTTTTCTCATCTCTATACTCACTATAATAATCAGATGCACTTTCTAAAGAAATTACGTCTCCCAGCAATCGAAAATTAATACCCCACAGTTATTAAAACGCGATTTTCCAATTCGCCCGTCAATAATCCCAAAAGCAAAAAATAGCCCCGCGAACCGTTCTCTCGGCACAGCCTGTACCTCGGCACAGAATCCACAGCCGAAAGGCAAGTGTGGCGAGCTGCACGAGGAGAGGCGCCTGGGGCCGCCGCCGGTATATCGTTATAAAAGTCGTCTACTTTATGCCGGCGTCGAGGGGAGAACGGCTGCAGTCTAGCGCTCCTCTCGATAGTTCGGCCTCGTTGCTCCTCTGGATTCTTCATTTTTGCGTCCGCCGCCGCGCGCCGATATCGAGAGTTACTTCTGTTCGTCGGCGAAATATGCACGCGTATACGCAGGCGCTCGGAGCCAATTTCAATTCGCGTACGTTCAGCGGTGTTGTTGTTTTTTTTACGCTATACGTGCGGTCTTTATGCCTTTGAAGCTGTAAATTGCACCGGAGCTGCAGGAACTCGCGGCTGTATATAAAGCACGCTTGGCTCGTTTATTTGAGTTGGGAAAATTTATGGGCTCGAAATTTGTTGGTGTTGGTTAGCGGATTAAAATGCGTGTTAATTAATTGTAATAATATTTTTATTTTCTTTACTATTTGTCTGTTTACTTTTCACTTGAATACTTATGATAGATTCGAAATAAAATTTCATTGAAAATAATTAAAATGGTATGGCATTCCTTTATTAAAGATGACGTAATTTTTCTTGCTGATAATTATTACTCTTGAAAATAATTCCGTTAAGTAAATAATGAAACAACTGTACGCAACTTATTATCAAGTATCTAACGTATATTATATAATCATCTAATTTTATTACGTGACTTAGAAAAATGATGCGTAATAGATAATTGGCAGTGTTATGATGATATTGAAAAATAATTATGAAATAAAATTTTAAAGCCAATATACGCATTTCTAAATACTATTTTACTGCAGATATAGTTGACTGAAAGACGCGCAGAATAAATTATGTTTCTGAATACTCAAAAGATCGAATTTCCAAAAAGCACAAACCCACTAAACCTACAGCACCCTCCTGAAATCATACTACCAACAAAAACCCCACCGGCAACCTGTTTATACAATGCAACCTTGCATTTATCGAAGCAAACATTTTGGCAGGCCGTCAAGAAAAAGAAAAAAAAAAAAAAATACCCACCGTCCCTTTCCCGGCATTCTCACACGACGAGGCGCAAACATCGTTTTCGCCAGTTTATGCCGGGAAACGAAAGCACACACGGCTCGACGACACCTACCTCGTCCGTGCGGACGCGGGAGAGAAAGCGGCCTGTGTATACCTGAGATCCTCCTTGACCAGCAGGATAATCCCTCGGCTCGGGTATTCCCCCCACCCCCCGGGGAGCGGAGCCCCGAGGAAATCCAAACGAAAACTGCGCGGGCCTCGTCTCTGGCTCTCCCCGAGCCGTGATGAGCTGGATGATGCGCCGATGCTCTCGGCACCTCGGCGGGCCGTCTCTTTTAATGCCCCGTGAAATTGGGTCTGCGCGCCCGGTGCGCCACAAAAACGCAAAATGCACGTGCTCAAGTTCGTTTTTTCAGGGGCAGAGCCGAAATTGGGAAGGGGACGAGGTGAAAACGCCTACGGGCGGCTAATTCAAGACTAATGGATTTTCGAATTTGCGCCCGAATCGGGTCGGCAGGTGCTCCTCCTCCGATTTCCATGTGTAAATTACTTTTTTTTTCGTTCTTTACTGCGGTGTGCACGTCGAGTCGGAGCGCGGGGAAATATTTTGCATTTTCCGTTGCGAAAGTAAATTATAAATTTCTGAAAATAAGCTTATGGCAGGTATAGAGATTATTAATGATCCTGTAAACAATAGATAATATTAGTAACCAGGTAAGCAGATTTCAAGCGAAAAGTTTTCCCTTTCAAATGTAATGTAACAAATATTTATTGCACATCTTTTGAATGTAACATTTTAAAGGTTTAATTAGGCAGTTTGTCATTTAATTGGCAAAGTGTATTTTTATCATGAAAAAAAATTTCGAAGCGTGGGTTTAGCCTACGCAAACGTTTTTATGGCAGTTATTATCCTGTTAACGGCAGATGCTAATTTGCGTAAGCTTGTCATTTTTAAAAGATTAAAAGTAAATAATTTTCTTTAATGATAAGCCTTATAAAAAAACTTGTATTGCTATTCAATAGTTGATAAATATATTCAAATAATTTTTATTGAAAAAATGTTTTAATAAACTATAAATGTGACACTAATCTTCATTATAAATGCAAGTAATTATTAATGCGAAAGTAATATTTCTGGAAAGTGTTGAAAAGTCTAATCAAAGATTAATAAAACTTCTAGTTATTTAGAAAGTAGATTAACCCTTTTTTATTTCCAACTTACCTAATTAGAAACAAGTTTTCTTACAACTTTCGCAAAACTTTTCACTTTCTTTAATACGTGGAGTATAAGGTTTTATAAAAAAATAATTTTTATATAACCAGTTGTCGTAAACAATTTTACAATTCATTTGCGCAACAAATTATTCGAAAAAGGAAACCAACCCAATTGATTGTCATCACCGAAGTAATAGCAAATCGGCCCGAATGCAATCTCCCCGGCTAATCTCGCAGACAAATATCGTTTCCCAAAAGATAATTTTACGGCCCGAAAATTAGCCGCAATTATCTCCGAAGACAAAGAGAGAGCCGGAGAGCTCGAGATTATCAAAGCAGTCGTCCCAGTGGCTGTTTATGCGCAAAGCGGATCGCTGGCCTCGGCTGCTCCTCGGCCATATAAGACCCAACGACACGACAAGATCGGGGGCTCGCTCGCAATTTAGCAAATGGCGCCTCCTCTCGCCGTCGTTTCGTAAGGCTAAGCTGCCGTCTCTCTCTCTCTCTAATCGATCGCTCCAAAATTGGAAATCGCCCGAGTCATACGCTCGACGGATCGGCATAATGCGTGCCGGGGCACAATTAGCTGATAAATCTCTCTCTCTCTCCCCCGAGATTGACTATATAGGCGTGTGCGAGATTTTGCGCGGGATGCGAGCTTAAGGAGCAGAGGAAGGTCATCAATCTCCTGGATTCGGACGGGAATTTCGTGTAATGACCTCGTTTTAATTAAGATCGAAGGCAAGAAGCAGAATTGTAGTGGTAGTTTTTTTTTCAAAGAGTTCTGTATTGAAGAGAAGCGTATGCATACATTAGGAGAATGAATGACATGTTTGCTATAAATCATTGATTTTTTCGTTGGCGGAAAAATATTAGGATTAGAATTTCGATAGAAATTAAAGCATTCGTTGCATAATTCATATTATTATGTAAAAATATATATATTAAACTATTTAGTTAAAATACTGCAAAAAGTTACTTTATAGCAAATGTAGTAATACACATAGATTGACAGAATAAATATTTTGATATAATGTAGCAAAAATTTTTTGTTTTTTTAGCTAAAAATACTTAAGACTGATAAATGTTTTGTTAATGCGCTGTTGAGTTTTTTCTGCGCCGATGCTATGTTTTGGTTTGCTCAAAAACTAAAAGTAAAGGTTTATCTTATCCAAAATAGCTTTTCACGCCACAAGTTTAGAAAGCTATTTTTGTCGATGATTGTGTAATTACATCTTCACAAATTTAAATCTTTTATCATACTTATGTGTTTCACTTATTTTCCAATCATTTCAATCTTCGGGTAGAGGCCTTTTTCAAAATTAGTCATCTAATTAAGGAAAAAGATAAAAATAATCTTTATTGCAGATTTAGCTAATTAAACGTCAAATATACGGTCAGAAAACTTAACTGACAAATTAAGAAATCATTAACGTAGACGTATCCTCACAAAATCTTTTCGTTCGCAAAAATTAGGAGTTAAAGGCACAGTTAAAATCTTTTTAGCTATACCTCCCGCAATAAAAGTATCGAAACATCTCGAAAAGTCCTTTAGAGGAGTGAAAATGAGATAAAGCCCCGATCCCCTACGCGTCCAGACGCTACCCGAGAGTAACTGACTACGTTATGCATGCAGGCGTCGGGACGTCGACTTGTCAAATATTGTGGGAGGAGTACCGTAATGGAATTACTTATAACGACGGTTAGGGATCTCGGAAACCTCGCCTTGTTTCCGAAACCCGAGCCGCCGTTGAAGAGGGATTGATTCTGGAAGCTTTCAGTGAGAACGTTTAAATGACAGACGACCTGCGATCGTGATTCTTTATTTTCTCACTTTATTTAAGTGGATTTTCAATAGTTTTTAGAAGAAAATTATAATTACATTTTTTCTTTATTAAAAGCTAAAAACTTTTACAATAATTATTGACAGTCTTTTAATAATTTGATAAATAAAAATGCAATGCACATCAAATTAAATTTACCTTTCAAAATAAAGTTACAATAAATATCGAATTGAAAAATATTTGTGCCAAAAAATATAACGTATTTTGAAAAACTTAATTGCACTGCAAACAATATATCAATAGCCAAAACAGAAACTCGACAATCGTTCCAAAAAATCTCGAACACATTCAATTCGTTTTTAATTACCTCGCGTTCTCACCCAAGGCCCTCAAAAGTCGAGCAAACAATAGCGCCCGCCATACATCGAGCTCGCGAACGCAGACAATGGCGAAGCGCGCGACTCGCGCGCAAAGCTGCCTCCTCCGTCAAGTTCGGCTTTTTTCCCCAACGTACTTTCGAGAGAGGCACCCTCTCGAGGCGCGCGTAGCAGCTTGACGCTGCGGCCCGATGCCCGATAATTATGATCCGGCGATCATTTCACGGATGAGCGAACGTTCGAGCGAATATGTATATGCGCGGTTCCGTTTCTCTCCGGCTGCACGCCGCATCGACGTATGGCCCGGTGGGACGGGAATCGACTTATTTTAATTAAGAAGAATGAAGTTGTAATACTCGGCGAGCGAGCGCGCGACTTTGCACCCCGTCATTATCGAGCTCGAGCGCGCTCGGGTATATACGTATAGGTGACGAAAGTGCGAAGGTATTCTTTCCAGGTCTATTATTGCCGATTGTTAATTTATTTACACTGCGCTGAATCGGTAGTTAGCGCGAGCTTATAATTCTATATACTGGTTCTGGGTAAACAAGTTTCGAGCGACTTTGTGTTGTAATTTTATAAAATATGCTTTTGCTGATGTAAATAGTGAGAGTTTACGTAATTTAACGATGTAGGTGAGACGAACGTAATTGAATTCTATAATAAATACGGGAAATATTGTATAGCCAATATAAACAGTGAAAATATAAGTCGTAAATTTAGGAAAAATTACCATTTTAATGCGTATGAATTTTATGTATAAAAATGATAAAATATTAAAAATTAAATTATTTTCAGACTGCCTCTATTTTCATACACTTTTTAATAATAATTTGAATATTCTTTATATTTTTGCGATTTTACTATTAAATCGTTTTTTTAAACGCACAAATGAAAAAAAGTAAAAAGAGTAATAGTTTTACTGGAAAACCGTTCTTTGCTCTAATAACACTCAATATTTACGCAATTCCTTTGAAAATATAATGCCGTCCGCACCTCTTAATCATCGTCAGTTCCCGCAAAGAATGCAGGCCAAACGGGAAATAACGTCTTTTTGTGCAGCAATTATTTGTCCATTACAAGGAAGCAAAATAAAAGAAAACACGAGAATAATGACATCGCAGCCAATCGAAATGACAGGTTTACAGTGCCTCCGCCGCGCTTCCTTCGCAAGTATATAACAATCTAAACAAGCCGCACTCGAGCACATGGGACCCCCTGAGTTACGGCGACCCTCACCAAGGGGCCCAATTCCATCAAGGGCCATAAGCGCGAAGAAAGGCCCCCTTCGCAAGACGTTACATCTCGGGCGCAATATATCGCGCTTGGCTGGACGCAACGAGCGAATTCAGCACGCGAGACCTCCGCGGAGAAGAGGGACAAGCGTCGAAGCGCGTGTGCCACATGCCGTCTCTTGGTCGCGCCCCCCGTAGCCATCTAGGCGGCCGAGCATGAAAATTTAATAGTCCTCGTCGTTGCGGGGAGGACGCCCTCTTGACTTGCAACCGGCGGCTCTTCTGCTCCTTTTGTTTTTTTTTTGAAGACGGAGACACAGTAGCGCGAGGACACCACTCAAGGGGGCTTACAATATATAAGCCTCCGGGGGGTTGGACGAGAGACTTTCGCAGAGCCGATCGCTCGATCCTTGTATTATTGCTGCATCGGGAGATTAGGGGAATTATCGAAGTTAATGCAGTTAGTGGGATGGGACTGCTAAGCGAAAGGGTTATTCTTTGAGGATACATTTTTCACGGATATTCATTTTGCAAAGGGTCGGAAAAAGGTGCGTTTTCGGTTTGGTCTGTTTGCAGCTTTGAAATAATGCTTCTTATTCGACTGCTTACAACTATTCTGCGATAACCTTTATTGAAAATTATAAGGGCCCTTAACTACTTTTAGTCAAATATTTGCTGCTTCAAAATCAAATTACTATATACAAAATATATTATTTTAAATATAGAAGGAATTAATATTAATTATTAACTAAAATTTATTTTACTGTTAATCCACTGTTTTGAATTTTGAACAAAATATAAACTAAAAAAACGTAAAACTTTTAAGTAATGTAATTGCTTTTAAACTGTACACCCAACAGCTATAACACTTTTCAGAAGTAGATGCGATCCTCAATATTACGTGTACCCGATGGTAACTTTGTTTACACGTCTTATTTCCCATACGCTTAACTTACAACGTGCCATTACGGCAGATTAATTCTCCCAGCGTTCTATAGCAACGAACGAGAATGATAAAATTTTTCAAATAAAAAATCACCGGCATTCAGGTATAAATCGCCGGGAGACAGCCGATACAATCAACCGGCGGAATCTAAGCATCCACTATTAATGAAGCGTAAACCTCTTCTCCATCGGCGTAATAACACTCCGTCAGACGCAGCGCGTTGCAAAAGCCAGTAATCTCCTAACTGTAAAGGCGGCGAGGCCTGGCCGATGAAATCCCCCCATTGAATCGCCTCGCGAGCGCATCCCATCCGCGCCGCGGCGGAGGCTCGAAAGAAGATATTATTACCCGATATCGTATTGTATAATAATTGAATCCTTACGCCTCGCTCGCCGGTCCGCGGCTATCAATATACTCTCGCTCGCGGAAACTGGCAAAAAAAAGGAGACGCCGCACGCACTCGGCGAGTAAATAGGCATTCCCACGCACAAGTCGGCGCGCTACTCGATCACTTTCGCTATTATCTAACGCTCTCCGCGAGCCCCTCTCGATTGCGAAGCGAGCGCACTCGAACTTGGGCGCGAATCGGAGGCGCGCGGAAAAAAGAGCGCCAGTTTAATGCGATATTCTCGAATCTCGCTTCGAGCTTACGATGTAGGCACAATAACCCGCGCCGCGCCGAGTCCTAACGAATGGCGTTGTTCTCACGTCTTTGATTTATGTCGCGCGTAACTTTTGCCGGTAATTTTTTCCGCGAACGCCGCGGCGCGCGAGAGTGATTTACTTGCGCTAAGCTCGGAGAATAAGCGGATTTATTGGGACTCTCCGTCTGGTATTTACAATCTTGAAATATACGCGAATGTCGCTATTTTTAGAGGGACTGTCAGCTGGCTGAAAGAGCCGCGCTGCTTTTCGATGAAGGATTTTAATCCATCAACGCCCTCTAATAATCTTGTCACGTACTGCGCTTGAATGGATTTTGCTGGATTTGACTTTGCATTTGAAGCGCGGATTATTATTTTTTGGTGGGCGGTATGTTTTAGTGTACTAAAATAATATTTTGAAAGTGAGAATTTCGCTGCACGTGCAGTTATCTCGTGAATATCAATTTAAAGAATTCATTACAGCAAAATTTATCCTCGTGATTTATTCGTAAAACTAAATTTTAATAAATCATTTTCGGAAAAGTTTTCCACGCATTTCAGTCGAGAATTCTGCAATATTTGCTTTAGTTTAAAAATGTGTAAAACAATCTATCAACAGAATGTCAAAGATGAAAAAACAAGTATATATCCAGTAAAACAGCTAATGTAGATTATGAACTTTCCCCAAACTAAATAAAATCAGTCTTCCAAACCCATTGAAACTTCAATCCATCAAAAGCAAATCAACGTCGCTGCCGTCAAAGATCTAAAAAAAACAACAACAAAAAGCCAAAACAAATGCTCCGCAACCCTTCCCTCAATCCAGCACTCAACGAATCCCGGCCCCATTGTTCCTTCGCCCGGCCCCATTGTTCCTTCCATTTTTCAGGGCGCCCCTCGCCTCGATTCGCGCAAAAACTCGAGCCTTGCGCGCAAATTGAAAGCCGATATTTCCCGGTTTCGCCAACGTCACGAGCGGTAACGACGGACGTTGCGGGCCGCGCTCGTCGTAAATTACGCGCGCGGGCAATAAATTCGTTCCCCTCGTGTCGCCCCCCCCCCCCCCCCCCCCCC